>JBBPMG010000746.1:0-13899 GCA_038090195.1 Boletellus deceptivus | reverse complement strand
CATCATCGCGCATGGAAAGAACGGCCTCGCGCTGAGGAGCTGTTCCCCTTCATCGCCTTTGCCTTTGGGCTAGGCCCATCTCGTAAGGCATACTGCACCGCAGAATCGTGGGCGCGTTTCGCAAGACGATCAGAGCGAGGGGGGTTCCGCGCGAGAGCACGGCTCGTCTCGAATGAAGGCTATCCTCTCTTCTGGCCCCGGGAAATTCCTGGCGAAGAAAGTCGTCGGCTCTGGTGGCTCTCTCGGCGAGGCGCTCGCTGCAGGGGCCAGATCGACGCACGCACGACGGAGACAATGGAAGACGAGCACGTGATACGAACTTGTCACGGTCATCGTTGGAGATGGCGGATCGTCCTGTTCGGAGCCACGGCAAGCGTCGTTCAGGATGGATGGCGAGACGATGCGGTGGGTGGGAACGCGCCCTCGCCGTCCGCGTACGACTGACTGCCGTCCCGGGTGCTGATGCTTGTGCTGTTCACGTCAACGTTGATTGACGTTTGACGTTTGACTGGCCGCTCGGCCCTTTTGCCCCCGTCCAGCCCTTGCCTTGACGATCGTGCTCGACAACGAAGCGGCTGGCAATCGCCTAAACCGTCCGTGGGTAGCGTGCATCCGACTGGACACGGCGCGAGCGCCGTCGGGGCAGCCAGCTCACGGTCCAGACTGTCTGCTTCACGCGCAGATCGCGGTGGCGGCGTCGAATGTCGGGTGTACGTGACAGCGTTATCGATGTTGGGGCGGACGGAGAGGGGAGCGCGGAGCGACTGATGGCAGGACACGATTGCCGAAGCGGTGCGAGTCGTCGAGGAGCGCACTGCGATCCATATGTTATGAGCACAAAATATATTGGTCAGTGGAGATAACAAGAGAACGAACTGAACGTGCCCACTCCCGCTTCTTGAACAAGAAACACTCCACCAATCGATCACACCATTGTGCACGTGAACACAATCGCACGTATCGCTCCGGATCCAATCGATACCTGCATCTTGCACGATCTGGCAGAGCATCTTCGGTTCGTAGCGTGCGGGATTCGAACGGATCGTCGTTTAAACTCGTCAACGAACCTCTCCCGCTTACACCGTGGCGTTCCAAGCGTGTGTTTGTGTTCAAGCCGGTGTATCGGAGGGGGTGTACGAACGCACGCCGTACACGAACGTAGACTTTGTCTTGCCTGCGGAGCATTGAGGCCGTTTTCGTGTACTCCACGTATCCCGGTTCTTTTTGTCAGGAAGTCGTCTTTTGCTCATACGTGTTTCTCCTGCATCTCGCCCCTCGCCACGACGTCGCTCAGAATTGCCTACCATGTCATGCTCGCCACGTACAGCATCACACGTCTTAGCGTGGTATCTCTCACCAATCCAATCCTACATCCCCAAGCACGACCGACCCCCCCCCCCCTCAAAGATCGTTCGACATTTCACCCGACGATCGATATCTATCCTCGTCTCTCACCAAGAGCAATACCACGCCGCTCGCAAGGACAGCAACCTACACGTCCACCAACACGGTCAGCGGAGAGGGAAGAAGAGGGAAGAGGAACCATGAACGAGCGCACCAGATGAACGTAAAACAAGAGCAGGGGCGCCGTGTTGATCGTCGCCGTGAGAATGCTTCCCATGAGGATCGGCGAGAGCACGCCGCCGACGCTGCTCACCATCTCGAGGGCCGCCAACGCCTCCCCTTGTCAAAACGCACCCAACGTCAGTTCCGAGGTCTCACGCCCACGATCGACCTCGAACCTTGCTTCAACGGGTCGACCGACCCGACAGCCAGGCTACGCACCGCGGGCAAACGTGCCATGGAACACCCGATGAAAATGCCGGCTATGGCATGTCCCGCAAGTCAAGAGGCGGACATGGCGCTCAACTTGGATGCTTACAGACGATCAGCGCGAGCTTCGTCGTGGACGCGGCCGCACCCAAGAACGAGACCGCTGCGATGACGCACGATGCTATCGCCAAATGCACATCCAAGCGATCCGAGGTCTCTTGTTTCATGACCTCGCTGTGGGTCATGTCCTCGTCCACGGGAGGGAGACAGACAGTTCTCCGGCTGTAGTATGGACGCAAAAGGCGAACAAGCAGGGGGACAAGAACCGCCAGCGTGACCGTGGCGCTGACGGCGGGAAAGGTGAAAAAGAGACCGGTCTGAAGTAAAGAAAGGTTAGCTTGCAGCGACAAGTATTGGTAGCAGCGCTCACATCGGCAGGTGTGAAACCGTATATCGATGTAGCAAGCACCAGCCAAGCGGAAGCAGCGTATGCGTTGGCGGTCACAAACATAAAATGATGCAGCGCACACCAAGTGAGTCGCCAATTGCGAGTTCCACCCGCTTTGGGAGTGGGGATGAGCATCTTTAACGGCGCAAGAATGTGTAAGAGCGGTGCTAAGTAAATGGTCACGGTGCGGGTGGGACGCTCTGGCTGCGTGGAGGACAGTGCGCTTCGTTTCTCCATCGGAAAAGACTCGGGGAGGACAGAGGCGACATAAATCGATGAGAGTAGGAGTATCGAGGCCGCAATGTAGAAAACGATGAAAGGATTGCCCGTGCGTGTCGTGATGGACCCTCCTAGGGCAAGTGATATACAAGAGCCTGCAAGCAGACTGAGGAAAAGCAGAAGATTCGCAACCAAGATCCACACCTAGTGCAGTCCACCCTCCTACTTTACTCAGAGCGGCAGTTCTCGTAGATCGAATCAGTATCATCCAGGAGACCACGGGCATGAGACACACCTCTCTTCCGGAGCACATACATCAACGATATACGCGCCAGTGAGATAATGATAGAGGGCTTGGCCAGAGAATGAGTGGCATAGAATCGCTGCAAACAGAGTCCAGCGAATAAGCCAACCGGGCGTATACTGTAACCCGAGCATGAGACAGTTCCGGGCAGTCTCAGCGACGATTATGAATAAAAGGGCAGGTCTCCGCCCGTATCGCGATGAAAAACGACTCAAGATGCCACACCCGACTATCGCTGAGATGCTTGTCAACCGCCAGAGCGTCGCGAAAGGCGACACGAACGTACACATGATGCCATCCGCCACGCCGAACACGGCCATGGCGGCCGAAAAAGACTGTACGATGTCGGGCGCATCGCAAAGGTCCGAATAGGTCGGGACACTTGACGCTTGACCGGACGGATCACTTTGCGGGATGTTGGAGAGCCTGCAGACAGTCTGCCGTATAACTTCGACGATGGTGGTCGATGGTAACAGGTTGGCCAGCGTCGTGGCGAACACGATCGGGATAAGGAGTGTCTCTGGTGAGAATCCCAGTCGCACCCTTCTTCTTCCCGGCCTAATTAACGGGACGGTTTCGTGGTCCACTTGGTCCTGGGACGACATGATGTACGAGGAAAGAGCCTGTAAGAGGTGAATGTCGTCCCCACAGCCAATGATGCTCCCTGTCCACGCGTCGCGCGTTATTGCCCGATCCCATTGGTCCGAATCAAACTCCGCTGTGTTTGCCCTTTCATCAGCTGAAGTGTCCGACTGTCGATGTGAAGAAACACTCCAAGCCGTGGAACGACATACCAGAGGCTGTAACTCTTCCCGGACGAAATGGCGCTCATCACAATATCCGGTTATCCGTGCGCAGGCAAGTCCCACCGCGCGACGCAGATCAAGGACCACCTCGAAAGGCGTCTTGCCGACCCCTCCTATGCTGGCCTGTCGCTTACCGTGACCGTCATTTCTGATGACACGCTCAACATTCCCCGCTCGGCATACGATGGTGAGTCGTGTTCATGCAAAGCAGACAATACGTGCGCATGGCGGTTTACAAATGCGTAAAGACAGCAGATCAGAGAAGCCAGCGCGCGGGGCCTTGTTCGCTGCTCTCCAGCGGGACTTAGGCAACGATCGGATCGTCATCGTCGATTCACTCAACTATATCAAAGGATTTCGCTATCAAATGTACTGTGCTGCCAGGGAAGCCAAGGTCCGAGTGTGTACGGTGCGCGGCCCGATACCTTCCAGTCCCTGCCTTTCTTACCGAAAGAGAAGTAGGTCTATGCGATCGCACCGCCCGAGCAATGCCGCGAATGGAACACGCTGCGGAAGGACGGTCTGTCGTACGCGCCCGAAACGTGCGCCTTCGCGACCCCGTCGATCGTGCCCCTGACGAGCCCATGTTGTTCTTCCTAGTTTGGACAACCTTGTCCAGCGGTATGAAGAACCGTCGTCGATGGCGCGGTGGGACTCGCCGCTCTTTACCGTTCCCTGGACAGAGGCCGACGTGCCTGCCGAGGGTATCTGGCGCGCAGTCACACAGGGCCTTGTCAAAGCTCCGAACACGGGGACCCAAGCAGTACGTACCGCGCGTCCGTTCTACATCCCCCCCTGACCCTGGCGTGATCTCTTCGTGGGACTCCACTCTTCTCCACAGGTCGCCAAAGCACCGACAGATGCACTCCGCGCGCTTGAGAGCGTCACCGCAGCGCTCGTGTCGGCCATCGTGTCCGCCCAATCGGCATCCTCCCTCCTCGGGGCGACTCTTTTGCTCGACGTCCCCACCGCGTCCTCGCTCGCGTTACGTATCACGCTCCCACCACGCCACGTCACGCTTGCTGAGCTGCAGCGTCTCAAGCGTCAGTTCGTCGCGATTCACAAGCGTGCCGTCACGCTCGGGACGACGGAAAAGGGCGCGGTGGATTGGAACGAGGAGAGCGTGGCGCGCAAGTTTGTGGTGTACCTCGAGGAGAACGTGAAGGCTTGATGGCGGAACGAAGGGAATCGGGTGGATAACGTGACTGTTTGAACACCAGTGCAGGGAGATCCACTCGGAGCGCCTTGCACGGGCTGCGCAAAGATGGCAACAGAGAACGAACGTTATGCCTGTGCGGGGAGCCATGCAACGAGTACGTTAGCCTATCACGTGCAGGGACGCCTTCGGTCACGTTCGCACGGACCCCGAGTCGCGGCGGCAGACGCGTGCGGGGAAACACCCACAGCGATGTTCTCTCCCGCTGCCTTCGTGCTTCCCAAGTCCGCCGACAAGTTGGCAGTTGGCGAGGGGGCGTCGCCACCGCCACAAATCCTTTTTTTTTCTTGTTCGTTTGGCGGACGGGACGACGCCCTCGGTGCCTGGGTGAGAACGCTTGACGAACTGTGTACAGTCAGTTATCCACGGAACCTGTCACGGACACGTACAGTACGTGTCAGTGGCCGGGGGCGTGCAGAGCCTCGCGCACCGACCAGGCCAATAGGAACTGCCACCCGTGCAACAGCCATCCAGCCAATCGTGCAGCGCCTTGGGGGGGAAGGGAGGGGGTTGCCGCAGATTCCCGGGTGTTATCGGTGGCGTGTCAAGTGTGGCGTCATCCCTTCCCTTCCATACATATCTCAATATCAATGCTGTATCATTCGCTTGGCGCGCGCGATCCGATCGATATGATCGAATGGCGAGCGATATTGACACTTTTTTTTTTTTTTTCGATCTTGACAGGACGGGCATGTCACGCGGTACGCGGCGTCGGGCGGGCAAGCTGCAAGGGTTCGACTCACGGTTCGACGGCGGCGCTGGCCCCACGGGATCCGTCAGGCCGTACGTGGTGCTACCGTACCGCGGAAGGGCTCCTTGAGTGCTGGGAATCGGCGTACACGCAAGCTCCCCCGGATCAGTTTTTAGCATCGGGTCTGAATCGGCAAGCGCGCGGATACGTGTTTCAGAGCTTAAATCTCCCGTTCGCAAGTCTGGGAAAAGTGACTGTAACTATCCAAAAAAAAAAAGAGGCAACCAACGAGAAAACTCGGAAGAGCAACAGAAATCCGCTGTCGGCGGGCTCGTCGAAAGGCCCAATCGAAAGGAAGCACCCATGATGAGCTAGCGACGCCAATGCCTCGATAATTAATTGTCTCGGCAGTGGTATCTGGTAAATTTCATCATATATATCATACATCCGACAGAACCTACAGAGCGCGGAGAAACAAGGGTCATATGTAACCAAGAACGCGGAACGAGTGGTATCCTATTCCAGATAGAGGACACAAAATGTTCATCACATCATTTTCTAGCTGACTTTGGCTGGTCAACGAAGAAGAAAAGAAAAGGATATGAGCCTCGAAAGACAACTCAAGACAGACGATATGATAACACCAACTTCCGACGCCTCGGGTTTGCACGGCCACGGCATTCATCTGCGCCTTGGCGACTGGTCAAAGTCGACCTGCTTGTCGACGGTTATCTGCACCCCGCCCTTATCCGATTGCTCCTCTCCCACGATCGGTAACGTCACCTTGGCTTCGCGGCCAGACACGGCGTCGTCTGAGTTCTTGTCGCCGTCCCATGCACTTTCCTCCTTGGCACCGCGAATGGCCCCGATACTCTTGGTCTGAGTGGGGATTTCCCCGATGGTGTACGTGACCGCACCGCGCCCACGCACGATGCCAGGGCCGCTGAGAGTACCACTGCCACCACCACTCGAGCCGCCCGATCCGCTAGCACTAAACGTACCGCCATTCTCAAGGGGACCTCGGACACCGAGGACGATACGCATGCTCATCGTTGCCGTGAGAACACCCGCCATGCTGGTTACGATCGTCTTGATGGGGTCCGTATTATCGGTGGGGGTCATGATAAAGTAGAAGAGAACGTTGACGAGGTTGACGAGGAGGATGGCACCATAGAGGTTGAGGTTGTCGCGAAGCATGAGCCGCCAGGGACCGATGGGCTTGGAATCGAGGCTCTTGAGGGACCGTGCGACCGCGAGACCAAAGGTGGTCGCGTAGAGGAGGGTGGGTGCGAGCCAGTAGATGCCGACCCAGCTCTGGTTGTTAAGGGGACCGGCTATGCAGCCCTGGCCGTCGAGGAGATGCACAGAGCGGTAGAAACCACAGCAGATGGCGGTGACGACCCCCTGAACAAACAACAGACCGAGGAGGAGGGACCGGATGCGGCGACTGTGAGCATAAATAGCAGTCACACGAATGACGTGCACGGTGGAAGCAGCAAAGAGCAGAACGGCGGTACAGATGGGCTCGTAGGGCCAGAAGCGCATGCAGTCTGTGGCCTGCACGACGGACGTGGAAAAGAACATGGCACCTACATAGCGAACGGTGAGAGAGACACAGGGCGCTGGAAGGGAGAACATACCTGTGACGACAAAGTCGGTCAGGACCCACACCTGGAGGAAGTAGTAGAGGGCCTTGAGCGCTGGCCAGGCCTTTGTGCGGCTCAGACGATAAGATCGGGGTGTGAGGACGAGGGTGTCCCAGGCGAGCACGGTCAGTGTGCAGACATAAAAGTACTTTTGTGCGGAGAGGTGTGGGGGAAGGTTGAGCGAATTTGGGAGATCCGCTGTGGTGGAGTTGCTCATGGCGACGGAGGGAGAGAGGGAAAGGTCCAAGGAGGAGAACGCCGAGCGTGGTCGGCGTTTTATTTTTCTCGTGACACAGCAAAACGTTACATCAATCAAATGATTACATAATTCCGGCCCTACCGTGATTGACCGGGCCGCTCGTCGTCGTCGCTGCCAGGTGCGCGCTTGCTTGCTTGCTTGTCGGCGCCCATGCCGACGACGACCGACGCCGTCCAGAGCACGAGCACGAGCGCGCCGACGTCGACGGCCCCGCAGTCGGACTCGAACACCGCCACGCTCTATCTGTACGTTCTTCCACCAGTGCTTGTCGCCACCTGTCATCGTGCATTCGACCAGCTTCACGTTCCTCGCCACCATCCTCATCCTCGTTCTGCTGTCCGCATCGCTCGTTCTCAGGTCGTACATTCTCCGCAGGCGATACCGCCAGCGCTTTCAACGGGCGCTCTCCGACACTCTCTTCCTCGACGCCGGCCGCGACGACGTCGGTCCGTTGGCACTTGCTCGCTCCTCTCGCCGACTGGGTCCCAAACCCGGCCTGTGGGACATCTGGACACGCCCTGCGAGCCACGGCTCCTGGTCCTCCCTTACGGTAAGCTGTTCCCAGGTGCGCCGTGGATCCCGTAATGACGCTCTAGATGATCGGATTGGCGTTCCTCGACGACTCTTGACAGCCCGTTGCTGTGCGTTGCATCCCTTCGTCACTGCCATCCACATTGATACCTTTGCCTCAACCAACCACCACGCCACACGCCACTCTGGGCTCGTCTCCGAGCACGTCTGCCCTGCTCGCGCAGCTTCGTCGCGCGCCCTCGTCCCTGCGAGCACATACCTCGGCGCGGCCCCCGAATCTCGCCCGTGGCCGGTCGCGACCGCCGTCCGCGGCGGCACCCGTTCGTCCAGGTACTGACGCTGACAAGGACACTACAACGTTTGCCGTTTGCGTGCTCGTCGCCATGCCGGATGCGTCTGCGTCGGTGCATTGTCCGGTACCTGACGCCAAGGGCAAGCGTGTCGTTCAGGCACCCTGCCAGCGTGGTGATGCTGATCCACCTTTGTCGTCATCCCTGCACCGGGCGGGTGCGTGCATACCCCACTTTGGCTCGGACGAGGAGGGACCGCCGTGGCTCGAGTTTGGTGTCGCCGAGATCAAGATGAGGGACTGGACGTGGTGCTCGGTAGGGACGTGAGGACACGTTGGGGAGATGGGATGGGGACATCGACATGCATATATTATACATATCTCGATATACGAGCACGGTAGTCTGTACATAAGTATAGTACGCCCATGGGTTGGGGCATGTAATGCGCAATGACGACGGTGGTGCGACGGATCAGGCGGCGCGTTACCGCTGCAGGCAATCAGGTACGCAAGTGCGGTCCACAGCCGCGTCCTCGAGTTTCAGTCGCATCTCCCGCGGGCTGCAGCACTGATCCTGGCGACACTGCCTTCATGGGGGCAATGATTAGGCAGGGACGGGACTGGCGTGTTGCGGGGAACACGCTCGCGAAAATGGCACTTGGTCCTGTATGACGTCCTCCGTGTTTGTTGTCTCCTGTTTGGCCCCAGGACACGCCTCGACCCCCCAACCGGGCCTCCTACGCGGAACGGCAGGGTGTCGCGGGCGTCCCATTTGCTGCATACGCCATGCTGCGGGGAGCCGCATCCAACGATGGCATGCCCAGGTGACCAATCGGGCCGTACAGCACCAGTAGCGGCCATAACCGACAGTGCAGCAGACACGAGGTCCAGCAGGGTTTAAATCTCCAGCGTGGCTTCCGAGCGTGCGACCACCACCCCATGCATCATTGTCTGTACATCTCTGAGCTCCTCCACCTCGTCTTCGACTTTGTCGGGCGCTCGGAGGACCAGTTCTGCCGGCGACCTCAGCGCAGGAAGACGCTCGCTTCTCTGGCCAGAACTTGTCATCTCTTCAGCTCGTCCGCGCTGGACGTGCTCTGGCGCGACCTTGACAGCTTCGACCCCCTGCTCGACATCTTCCCAAGGGTGCGTTCCCCTCTTGTTGTCTCGCGCGATCGCCCTGACCGGCCTGACCCTCCAGGCGGCCTCTCTCGGCAACGACACGCAGTGGGCCATTTTTAACAAGTACGCGAAACGCGTCAAGACCATCCGGGGTCGTGAGACACGGGTCCCGGCCTGGGTCAAACAAGAGTTTGTTGCCTCCCTTCAGCAATGCCCAAAGGCATACCTCCCCCTCCTCCCCAACGTCACCGAACTCGAGTGGAGCGAGCTCTCGTTCTCGGCCCTTGAGGATTCCGCCATCTCGCTCCTGCGCTATTTCGCAGGCCCTACAGTGACCACGGTGACGCTCTCCCTCGTGCGCTGGCTAGCTCACTCCTCGGCAGAACTGGCCGTGCTGGCGGATCTGCCTCGACTCTGTCCAAACGTCACGTCGTTCACCGTCGTCCTCGGGTTTTCATGGGACTACGAACCGTGTCGGGAAATAGGTAGGATGGTGACAGAGTGGCCAGGGCTGAGAACCCTCCGAGCGTGCGCCATGTCGCAGTCCGTGATGGACCAACTGTTCTCCCGACGCGCTCTCGAAACGCTCTGTATCGATTACTACGGCTCCTCGCCGACGTATGCCGGCAGGGTCCCCGATATGGTCCGCGAGATCTCGCTCGGCGCCGACGGCCCGTCGTTGTGCGCGCACTTTCTCGAGAGCTTGTACGCCAGCCCGACCAAGTTTCGCCTCCTGATCGGAATGAACGAAGAACAAAAGGAGACGGACATTGAGCACATGTTCAACCTCCTTCCCCGTCGCCTCGACGCACCCCGCCTGCGGTCGCTCACCATCCAGCCACGGTCGAGCATCATCGGCATCCCGTTGTGGCACACCTTGAAGGTGCGCGCGTCGGTCGTGTCCGCGCTCGTCGCGTTCACCGCGCTGAGCGAGCTGGATCTCGACCACCTGTGTACGGCCCAGATGTGCGACGCGGACTGTGCACGCCTGGCCGCGTCGCTCCGACACCTCCGCAGCCTCAAGCTCGGGACCGCGAACCCGTCCATCCTGCGGCCATGGCCGGCGGCGAGCGTGGGCGCGGTGATCGCCGTGTTGACGCACTGTCGACAGCTCGAGACGTTTCACATCGTGTTTGACGGCTCGATCCCTCCCCCGGGCGGGTTCATGCTCAAGGACGGACAGGTGACCCTGTCGGTCGAGCGGGTGCGGAAGGGGTGGGGGGTGTCCAACAGACGGATCACCACGTTTTGTGTCGGGTATTCGCCCATCGGGGACGCGACCGTCCAGGCCATCGCGACCTGTTTCAAGTCGATCATGCCCTGTTTGGCGCACGTGGAACACAAGGACCGGGATAGGGAATGGAAGACGGTCCAGGGCATGTTGGATTCGTGATGCACCAAAAAAGGAGGGGGGGGGGCAAGGCGGACATGAGGCCGTGATCCGTGTCCTTACCGGTGGGTTTACCATCCGGGACTTTTTACTGCTGCGAGAGTCGGGTGGCGCTGAGGGGGGTAGAAGGGAGGGAGGCGTGTCGGAGAGTCCGGTGTGTTTCCCATTGTGATGTTTTGCCATCGGGCTGGGCATTGGACGTGGCGACTCTGCTTACTACTCGTGAGATATAGAGCTCCAGCATCTTTGTGTTGTCGTCGTTCTCTCACATCGAGGAAATGGCATTGGGCATCACCCAAGTTTCTTGAGAGAAAGGTTCAGGCTTAGGTGACCGCCGAGTGACAGGGACCGGTACGTATCTGGGTCGGTCTCGAGGGATTTAGTAGTAGTATTTCGGAGGGGTCGAATCCCGGCTAAAGTTTAGGAGTTAAATTTGTCCCGGCTCGAAGATGATGGAAAAAAAAGATAGCATCAACTTGTTTCGATCAAGTGACCTCAGGGTTATGAGCCCTGCGCGCTTCCTCTGCGCCATGATGCTGTCCATCAAAACTGGAGAAGGGAATCACATATGTCCATTTTCGTTCTACTCGGCAGACTCGATCCGCGATATTGCGAATTTCAGCGCACCAAACGATCAAGAGATGAGAACAAAGCGCGGCCAAACTTTGTTCTGATCAACTCCTGATATCCGTCGCGCTCCTCACACCGCACGCCAGTTCTCGGGCGATGGGGGTCCCGCGACCGCAGGGCGATGAGGACGACGTGCATGCACGCCTCCCAAACAACCCGTTCGTGCCGCCCAAAGGCGATGTCTGCTTCATCAACGACCTCCCTCCCGAGCTCCTCTCCCGCATCTTCGAGCTCGGCACGGCGGATGACGACAGTGACAGTGAAGACGAGGACGACGGGGGCAGTCGCTCCAGCTCCCACGGTGTCGATGACTCGTGTTCTCAAGGCAGCGATGTCGAGATGAAGGACAGCGAAGATGAGGAAGAGACGGACGAAGATGAGTCGGACGAAGATGAGACGGACGAGGATGAGGACGAGGATGAGGACGAGGACGAGGATTCCGAGGGTACCGGATGCTCTTGTTCCCCTCCTCCCCGACCTCTGTTCCAGATCGTCGTCTCCCATGTCTGCCGCCACTGGCGCCATATCGCGCTCTCCACGCCGTCTCTCTGGACGACTGTCGAGGTCACTCCTGATGCCCGTCCTCCGTACGAGTTCGTGGAGATGTTGTTGGAGCGGAGCAAAAGTCTCCCTATAGACGTCTATGTCGACTGTGAACCCGACGACCACGAGTGCGGCATGGTCATGGTGGATGAATGTGGCGCTACCGATGCAGAGCTCATTCACCTCTACGACTTACTCTCCCCCCACATTCACCGCTGGCGCACTATCGAAATCTCGGTTTCCGAATACGACCAAATCCGTGCCTTTCTCGATCTGTTCTCCGATTCTACCACACCTTCAGCTCCGCAGCTTTCGACGCTCCAGCTGTACTACCATGGGGAAGCAGAGGTAATTGGCACTCTCGAGGACGACTTTCTTTATCCCGTCCTTTTCGGTGGTTCTGCCCCATGTCTGACCAGCGTGGTATTGTGGGGAGTATATATTAACTGGAGCCAACCATGGATCACATCCGCATCTAAGCTTGTCGAGCTTGAGCTCGCATTTCACGCCGAGGACGGCCGTCCGACCTGGACGCAACTGGCAACCATCCTGCGTGGTGCCACCTCTCTCCAAAAGCTCAGTCTCCGCCAGTCGGGACCCTCGGGGGACCCTCCGGAGTGGTACATCGAGCCGACGCCAGCCAGCCCGGGCGATCTGAACGCCCCCATCCTACTTTCCAAAGTGACCGATTTCATCCTCGCATTCCACCCACAGACACATGCCATCGGTCTACTCAAGAAGCTCGTTTTCCCCGCGCTCAAGCACCTGGTGCTCGACTTTGACGACGGCGACTTTACCGAGTTTGTCCACGTGCTCGCCGGACCGGCGACGACGGTGTCGCCATCCCCGCTGCGCGAACGGCCACCCAGCCTGCTCAACCGCCTCCAGAGTCTCAAGGTGGCTGGCCTGCCGTGTGACGAAGAGTGCGTGGAGGAGCTCTATGCGGAGCTGCAAAACCTCACGTCGCTCAACCTGTCCTTGCCGTACGTCCGCCCGCATTTTTTCGACGTCCTTTCCGCGGCCTCTGCGTCCGGCGGACGTACCAACCTCTTTCTGCCGTCGTTGAAGACGCTGTACGTCTCGGGGGCGTGCGGCAAGGCTCTTTGCGAGGTCGTTGAAAGCAGGCGACTAGCGGGCGTGCCGCTACAGATGTTGTACGTCGAGGAGTCGAGCGACTTGAATAGCGGGGACATGGAGTGGTTGAAGCAGAAGGTGAAGACGTTTGAGCTGTTCGAAGGGAGCGACGATGAGGATATGATCGATTTTGACGACTTGCCTGAGGAGGAGGACGCCGACGCGTGGTCTGACATAGATTAGCACCTTTTTTTTTTTTGTTTGGGCGTGAACGTAGTTTATTGTATACAAAATAGCCTGGGGAATGTCTACATAGATTCATCTTTGATAGAAAACATGAATGAGGATATCTTTGTACTCTTTTTTTTTTTCTTTCTTTGTTTTTTCGCGAATCCGGTGATGCGCCGCGCACTACTTGTGCGTCCATTGGGGTGTGCGCTTCTGCAGAAAGGCGTCAAAGCCTTCGCGGTGGTCGGCGAGACCGAACGTTGCGTGGTACAGCCTCGATTCGAAACGTAAGCCAACCTTGAGTCCAAGATCCTCGGCTGAAGGGAAAAAAAAAAAAACAATAAACAAAACATGCAACTGTTAAGCGATCCAGGACGATAACGAGGGTCGATGCGTTCCACATCGAAGAGCGTGGCACTCGCCTGCGTTCACGGCCTCTTTGGCCATTGCCACGACGGGGGCGGAGAAGTTGGCGATCGTGCGTGCGTACGCGATCGCGCGTGCGACCGTCTCGTCGGGACTGTCGAACACGCGAGCGACGAGGCCGGCGGCTTCGGCTTCGTGGGCGGTGATGGTGTCGCCGGTCAATATCATGTGCATCGCCTATCGCTCACGAACAAAAGATCAGAACATCCAGGAGGGGGGGGCGTGTGGGGGTACGGACTGGCACACGTACCTTGGATTTGCCGACGGCGCGGACGAGACGCTGGGTGCCGCCCGCGCCGGGGAT
>JBBPMG010000745.1:0-13944 GCA_038090195.1 Boletellus deceptivus | reverse complement strand
ATTGGTTGCGCATTGCTGGCGACGAGGCGCTGCCGTCGATATTGCGCTCAGGTGCGTCTGTGTTGTGCGATACACGTCTCTGACCGCGTCCTGACGGATTTGGCGAGTGTAGAAATGAGCCATGTCGTGCGATACCCGGCTACCGTGCAGTCGTTCAAGGGCGTCGTGAGCGCGGGCTTGTTGAAGAGTGCTCGGTATGCCGTGGCCAAGATGGGCAAGTACCGGAAGGGATCGACGGCGGATGACGGTCAAGGCGGTTCGCCATAGTGTCCTGTTCCTGGACTCGGATTCACGTTTTACTTGGTGCACACTATCCGTCTCTCCCTTTCCACTCCACCACTCTTTTTTTTATTCCGTCAAAGGTGGCATCCCATCCTTTTTTTTTAAAATAGTCGCTTCCCCTTTTCCCCGATCTGCACCCCATCATGACATGGTGATGTAGCACTACGCGCACATCGACTTGGATATGTTGAATCTGGATGTAATCTATTCTAGCTCACGCCAACAACATGTGGCTGGCTTGCTTTGCGTGTGTGGGCGAGGACCCGGTGGCTTCGTTCGCTCCCCTGTTTCATCTCTTCATCGCCCCGCCACCACCGTATCACCCACCGTCCGGGGCTCGACGTGGTGTGTTTGATCCCCCAATAAAACGCGGTTTCTTGTGCACTCTGCGGTACAAGGTGGTCGAGGAGGTGGACGACGTCACGGACAAGGCCAGTACCAAGGTGGTCAGTGCCGCTGAAATGGCGACAAAGAACATGGGAGACGCGAACGAGCACAAGATGGCCGGGGCAAGCCGAGGGAGCAGGATGTCGCGGACACGGGGGAGCTGATCATGACCCAGGAGACGAGGGCCCCGTTGATGGATTCGTTTCTCTGGCGTGGAATGAACGAGGACTCGGAAGGTGTAAACCCAGAAGAGAAACGAGGGAAGGAACACGCCGCGAAAGACGACGATGGTGAGGACGACAGCGAGTGGGCTACCGAGAACGGCGGCGACGAGTCGGAGGAGGACCCAACCTCGATTTGTCGTTACGGTGAGAGGCGCATCCCGAGCTGAGTTTCAGGTTGATCGATTTCGGGCGGCCGAAAAAGTGCGCCAAGGCGGAGGAAAAGCGGGGAGGGGGCCGGGGAGGAAGGGGGTGCGCTGAGGATGTTCCGAGGGCTGCAGGGTCGGATGGCGATAACGTTGCAGATTGTGAGAAGACTTTTGTGGATTAGCATGTGGAAATCGGGCAACCATGACACTCAGCTCCGAGTTATCTCTTGTGAACCAACACGAGAGAGGGCTTGTCAGAGGAGTCCGGGACACGGAACAACAGCGACTGTCAGCAGCGCGATGAGGATGCCGCCCTACGATAGTAGAACGAGTCTGCCAAGGTAACTAGGAGGCTCAAGGGGCGCAGGAGCAACGTTTGATGGCACAATCCTGGGCCAAATTAGGCTTCTATATCGGGAACGCTAGGTGGTACCCGAGTCTCTACTACTGAACCTCGAAACGCCCGCGAACATCGGTGGCCCATCGGTGTCGTTGTTGGTCCAGAGAGGCCTTTGTACGTTGGCAGCTACGGCTACACCCTACAGCGTACGGCAGCTCTCCTCTATGTCGTCCCCAACAAGCCTCGGGGTCAGTCTGACCCACGACGCTACCGTACACCGTTGCCTCTTCGTCCCCGAGATCCTGCGTCTTATCTTTGAGTCTGTCAAGCTACTGGACGACGAATCGCGTCGAGATGGAGACAATATCGACTCGGACGAGAGCGAGCGTCGAGGCAGCGACGGCAAGAAAGCGCTGGTGTCCCTCGCCAGAACGTGTCGGTCGTTCAGCCTAGTCGCGCTGGACGTCCTTTGGCGGGTCCTCGATAGTCTCGGTCCGTTGCTCACGATCTGTCCGGAGCCAGAGGTTCGTTGGTCGTCATCATAATTGGTTCAACTTAAAGCCCATCTAGCTGTCACATCTCAGGCTTCCATGGGAAAGACAGATTGGTCGACGTTCCACAAGTACGCCGAACGCATCCGGTGTGTGCAAATATGGGGCCGTGCGACACGAGTACCTGCTTCAATAAAACAAACACTCGCCGTCTCCCTCGAGCGCTATCCCGGAGATCGATGTGACATTTTCCCTCAGCTTACCGTGCTCGACTGGAGAGAGACCTCGTTTTCGAGCACAGACGATTCTGGCATTCCACTCTTCAAATATTTTATGGGTCCCACCATGACTTCCATTGCACTCTCCTTCATCCGTCTCCAAGTTCCCTCTGCGTCTGAATGGGCAACACTATCGGGTCTACCTAATCTCTGCCCAAATGTCACCTCTTTCACCTCTTTCTTCAGTTGTCCGTGGGTCTATGATCCCTCGCAACAAGTGGGTGAGATGGCGAGCCAATGGAAGAAGCTACGAAGCTTGCGATCGTGCGCTATTCCCCAATCTCTTTTGGACAAACTGTCCTCTCAACGCACCCTCGAAACGCTCGGTGTCGAAATCAATAGTTCCTCGCCGCATCATATTGGCCGGATTCCCGATACGGTTCGAGAGCTATTGCTCAGTCCACGGGACGCGTCCCTCTGCACACGCTACCTGGACAATGTTCACGGGAGCCCTACAGCCTGCTGTCTTTTCGTCGGTATGAACCATATCGACGAGGATGAGATCGACGCGTTGTTTCGTCTTCTTCCCCTCCGTCTCGATACGTCGCGTCTGGAACGCCTCACCATCCAACCGAGATCCGTCTTCACACGAACGCGCCTGTCAGAGATGCCAAAACTCAGGACGCCCCTCATCTCTCCGCTCGCAAAATTCACGCGCCTGCGCACACTGGACATGGACTTGTTCTGCACGTCCGATGTGTGCGACGCCGAGTACGCTCGCTTAGCAGCGTCCTTGTCGGACTTGCGCCTTCTGAAGATCGGCACAGCGATGCTGTCGTCGGTAACCAGGCCGCGTCCCATTGCTTCCATAGCGGCAGTGATTGCCATCGTGACGTACTGTCCGCATCTGGAGACGCTCAGTATCGCGTTCAACGGGACCATTCCACCCCCGCCGTCGCCAGGTGCTATGTCCATGGGGTCGGATTCCGGGTCTATCGGTAGTGATTTGGTGCTCGGGGCGCGGCCTCGGAATGGATCCAACGAACGTATCACCAAGATACATGTTGGGCAGTCGCCCATCACGGACACGACCATCGTTGTGCTAGCATCATGTCTGAGATCGCTGATGCCACGTCTGAGGGAAATTGACCACCACAACATGGAGGTGGAGGGGTGGGGTAAAGTCCAAGATGAGTTGACCAAATCGTGACGGATGGCCAAGCTCAAGCTTGTCATTCCGTGGATGGCATCCCCCCTGCGTTCATCGCTGATCTCTTTCTTGAGAAAATCAATTGGTTAGGCTTCGCCTTGACTCTGACGGAAGTAAAATTATTTATCGATATCGGAAATACTCGTGCTTGCAGTTCACTGTTCACAGGGTACATTACTAGTAGCGATAGGACGATTGTACTTGAGATCACATTCTAGACCTTGCGGTACGCTTCGTTTCAGACTCCGACGCATACGCGTCCTGGTTGTAGACCCATCTCTTGATATCCATGTCCGTCGCTCTCACAGACAGCCAAACCCTGCTCGCTTTCAAAGCAGGACGCTCTTTCAGGCGCGCTGGGAGCAACTTTGTTGATGCCAACCCCACCAAGGGCGCGATCGTGCTCTCCAACAGCGATGATGGCCTCTTGCACTTCACGTGGAAGGAACGCGCGACGGGCAACCTCGGCGAGGACCTGATGCTCTTCCCTGGGGATGCAACGTTTGAAAAGGTGCCTCAGGCACCAGGCGGGCGGACGTACGTCCTCCGGTTCGAGAGTTCGGATCAAAGACACTTTGTGAGCACTTGGTTTTATGTTCCGGCCTCGGGAGCTCGTACTGACGATCGCCCAAGTTTTGGATGCAGGTGAGGTGTCGTGACGGTTCTCTTTGGGGATGGGAGTGACCTTGATGGGGCCTTCTTCAGGATGCGTCGTCTCGGCGAGACGACGAGTTTGTGCAAAACCTCAATAGCTTGCTCGCGGACCCTACCATCATTCCTGTATGGGACTCGAGGACGACCGAGCCTCAGACGTCGACCTCGGGCGCGTCCACATCCCAGGCACCTGCTGTGCCGTACGTCACGCCCTGTCCGTTCCCCCTCCCAGCTTGTCTGATGTCTGTTTTCGTAGATCAAGCAGTGCCCACGTGGCCCTTCCCCCCGAACAGCTCGCGCGCCTTCGGGCACTCGTCAGCTCTATGGGCGCCAACGCCGGTCCCAATCCAGGTATATCACGTTCTTTCCATCCCCATCCATCTTTGCCACTCGCTTACCAGCGTCGCATTCCATGTGCTAGACGACGAGTTCTCCCTGACGGACATCCTGACGCCCTCCAATCTGCTCCCGCTCTTCTCGTCCCACCCTGCGCTCCTGCCCGCCCTGTTCCCCCACCTTCCACCAGACCTGCTACCGTCCGGCAGTGCGCCACTGACGCCCCAGCAGACGGCACAGCTCACCGAATCTCTCCAACGCACGATCCAATCGCAGCCGTTCCGCGCGTCGGTCGCACAGCTCGACAGGGCACTCCGGACCGGCGCGTTGGGTGGTTTCGTCCGGAGCCTTGGGTTGCCCGAGAGCGCGGGCACGGGGGTCGGAGCGTTCTTGAGGGCGATCGGAGAGCAGGTTAGGAGGGAGGGAGAAGGCGAGCAAGAGGACAGGATGGAAGAGGATTAGATGCGCCTCTTTTTTGTGAGTTTTTGGGAGCGTCGTTGTACACTGTGTACGCCCACTTTGATGGAATGCTTTAGGGTGTGCGTGATGTCCTTTTCCTTGGGTCACTTCTGGGTGTGTTTGGGAGTCAGCTCTGATAAGTTCCTAGGAACTTGCGGTGGGTGTCGATATGGTTTTGGCTGTGCTGAGCAGGATGCCTCCTCCCCACTCGTGCCTAGTACGGGTCACACTGCAATGACCGCCACATATGGTACGAGCAAAGACGGGTAGGTATTCGACTACACCGCCTGCGCGTCCACATTATGCCAGCCCCGGGTCGCGCGCACACGGCAGGCACGGTCAGTCCGCCAGCTACACTGCGATGCACCACTACCGCACCACGCCGCATCGCTGTTTTTCTCGTCTTATCTCCCCTTTGTCCTTGTCCTGTCCTCTCTTGCACCCCTCACCTGCCTTCTCCAGCCTGGCCCTGCCACCGCCGCGATTGACAACTGGTGGCCAGCTTCCCTCACCCCGTCCCGCTCTCGCCTTGCGCCCTGGCCTCCCTTGCTGTTGCCCCTGCCTTTCGGAAACCCTATTCCACTTACCCCCGTCCTCCAAGCCAATCCCACCTCTCCTTTCCCTCGTCCTTGCTGCCGTCTTGCTGTCGTCTCCTTCTCGCCCATCTATCCTACACGAGTACCTTGTGAGACGTATCGCAGGTCGGCCAGAGCGGTGGCAAGGCGTCCGTCAAATGAGATGGATCGACTGGCTTTGAGAACTTGCTATGCCACACGCACCGGGTTCTTATGCAGACGAGAGCATGCTGTGTGACCGTCCAGGCGTCCATGCTCGGTGTGTGTGACGTGGCGAGCCTGCAGGCTGGGACGTCGACCCCCAGACACGCTCCGTGGCCCCTGGGCCAATCCAGGCGCATACCCTATCTCGCCCACACGACGAAGTGAGCCACCGACCTCCTCGTGTTCTGGAGGAGGGCGATTTGTGAGAGCGAGCGAGGCAGGAAGGAACTCATCATTTCGTTTCATGAGCCTTGGTGGATGTCGTGGGATGAAGACGGCGACCACTGCTCAGTCGCTGGACAGGACACGCGAGAAATTCGTTCTTCCGAATCGGTTACACGTCGTGTACGCAGAGACGCGTCAACAGACGCCGCATACACGACGTTGCGGTGGATCAATTCCGCCATTAGAATCCGCAGCGATCACCGGCAACCTCGCGCAGAGATTCTGTGAGGGGGAACTCACGGCAAGGCGAGGATCACGACTGGTCCATGGTCGCCGATCGCGCTATCAAAACTGGTGTTGAGGAATGCGTTGACATGGAGTACGTGTGTTCCCTCTGCGTTCTTCTTCGCAGTGACCGTCGCCTCGTCCTTCACAAGGCAAAAAACTGAGGGTGTCCTTGGCATCGAGCGCAGAGCAAGGTGCTCGAGGTGCCGGTGAACCTATTTTTCGCGCAGGAAGTGAAGGCACCAGCATGACGACGTACGGGGCACACCACGATGACTTGAAGGAAAAAGGATGGAAAATGTGTATGGTTTGCCGAGTCCCTTGCAGTACGGCGATGGCGGGACCGTGCTCCGTGATGACAGAGTCCTGTGATCCACATGCGGTTACGCGATAGCACCACGGGCACAACGACGCTTGCATCTCTGTCGGTCGGTCTCTTGTTCGTCGAGGGATCAAATCACGGCCACTCCAAGGCTGGGAAATGCAAGCACCTCCTCTTGATCGGGAGCCTCCATATGACCTAACTCGTGTTCGAGACGGGTCTCCGAACGGAGTGGTGCTCGAAAGCGTCGATAGTGAGGAAAAGGCACGAGAAAGAATCGCTAGGATAAGGGTTGCTTTCCATTCAATCACTCACACGTCGATTCGTTCTTCCATTCCTTGGAACACGTTCTCAGAGGGGCAATACCACTGGCACAAAGAACGCGCCGCATGATGTCGACGTTCCGGGAAGGGACAGTCTGATTCGTCAACCAGCGCCTTTTCTCGAACTATCGATCCACGGAGATGAAACTCGGGTGTTCCCGTGGTCGTCTTTGGCATCACGAGCTGTCGATGGGGAACCGATGAGAAGGGTGCCAGTGACACGAGGTCAATGGTGACTTCGAGTGGAACCCTCGGTGTCTTCGAGCATGGCCCGAACAGAGGGCGCAGACTGGTCGCGGGAGTGGATAAATGAGGGGGGCCATTCGGAACTATCGAGCAACCCATCGCAAAACACCGAGACACTTGTACGAACGCAATCTTACCGGACGTTACTAACTCGATATTACGCGAGGTGGTACCGCTCGGCAAGCTGTTCTTGTACTAGGGATAACTCTAGACTGGGATGTTGACCCCCAATGAAGCTCGTATCACGGATCCACGGGATTCAATGACGCTAAGCCATCTGGCCCCTGAAAAATGATGGAAATAGATTTCGTGTTCGATTGAAACTTTGCGACCGTGGGGACTTGCCAAAGATTACGCTGACTTACGGGGATGCAACGATCCTCATTTACATTCAGAGCTGCTCAACGTGTCTGCATGCATGACGTAGTCATCCACCACCTCGTACTCTGTGGAGAACGTTTGGGGCATAGTACGGCGCCAGTCGAAGTTTCCAGCCGGCACCAGTCGTCCGAATATTACTGCACCCCCGCTTTTCGCTACATTGCTTTCCGAATCTCAGATACTCGCCACCAGCCAGTGATACCACTGTCCTCCTGATCTTTCAATACCTTCTCATTGGATGATAAGGCGCGAAGTTCATGCGGTCATCGTGATTCGCCGTCTTGCGGTAGGCAGCCGCACACGGCGCCGTGTTTCCTGCGACGAACGCACATCGAGGACTTTGGGAGATTTAGATGGTGACTTGTGCGCTATCTCGGACGTTATGGTGGGTCTACCTGTGGCTGGTTCGAACAGATGAAGAAATCCGTCTGACAGTATATATAGCGGGCTACGCTACGACCTGCGGTGATACTCCTCTGTCTCTTCCCCGGCGTCGAACATGTCCACTCCTGTCGCAGATTTGTACAAACGCCTGCGCAAGGACTACAAACATCATGTCACGTCGCAAGCATTGTACTTCGTCCCCAAACAAGGTCAAAGAGGAACTTTTCGTTTCGAGACCGAGATAGGCTGGGAGTTCGCCCAGGATTGGTACATTGGACCTGGTGAGCTTCGCTCGCTCAGTACACGTCAAGTGTTTGATCACCATCATATGAAGACCCCTCCGGAGACTTCTTTTACAAAGAAGGCTACTTTGCCACTGGCGGTAAACTGGACCCGAACGGACATTCCTCAGCCTCGTTCTATACCGAGATACTAACCGAGGGAGACGAGGACTATGTGCATATCACATTCTACGCACCGGACGCGACGACCGAGGTGCTGGGGGAGGTCTGCATCACTCTTGTTTACTCGTTGACATTCCCTGATGCATCATGTTCGTAGTTCATCGGCAAGGATGAAGTGAGTCCTCTTCTTTTTCTTCCTTCCGTTTGTCGTGGCCTGGAGCTATGGACAATCTAGTTTGAGAGAGCCAGCACAGCTGGATTTGCAAACAGAATGGATTCGGCCACTTGGCGGCCAGTGGAATACGACGAATACCAGTGCACTGCTTCCAAGTCCAGCGGCGATACGTTAATCACCGTCAAGAAGCGGGACGAAACAGTCAAGGTCGAATTCAACTGCCGCATTAATGACAAGATTTTTCACGAATCTATCGACAGTGAGTATGACTTTGAAGAGTCAATGCAACGTGGTCAGGACTACCGTTACAACTCTAGGCGTTAAGGGGAAACTCTATGTCAAAAGTCGCCGCACCGCTGCCAAAGAGGGCCGCAGTGTACGTTGGTACAGTGATTACGCTGTCTTTTATGAAAACTGGAATGGAAAGGAGTTCGCCGCATTCGTAAGTCTCTTTCACCGAGCTGGACTCGCACACCACTGACGTTACTGTCTGCATGTCATAGTTTTATCGTAAGCACTCTATCGGTCGACTCACTAGGAGACTTGAGTCACATCGTCCTTCTAGCCTACGAGCAAAAAAACACAAAGCCCCTTGGTTCACACGATAATGACTATAACTGGACAGGTGTCACGTGGACGTTCAGTGGGTGAGGCTTTCGAAGTACTATGGAAAGGCATTTGTGTGTGCGTACCATTGCAATAAACCGATTCTATCGCCTAGGCTATCATGGCGCCCCACGTTCTCCAGACTCGGTGGGATGAGTCAGGTGGCAGTACGGGCAGCGTGACTCTCGCCCGCCATCGTCCTTGTTGTAAGCCAAGGGGATTTTGGTGGCCCTTGTCAGCTAAAAGGCCGATGTGATTCGTGTGCCGAACAGAGGAACGCTTATGATGGGACCGTGGCGCACTAGTAGTGAATGGCTCGAGTGAAAGCAGGGGACGCACAAATGCAGCGGACTCCTTCGTATTCGTGCCTTTGCCGAATACGGCGCCGTCACTATACCATCGTACGCTGGAACATTCTCAACAATGCTGCGATCTCTGACATACAACGTGCCGCGACCGTCTGGTGGCGGTCAGTCCTGGTCATGTTACATAGGTCCGCCCGGCATCATGCTCATAGTTGATCGCTTCGTTGAAAACCGCGTCTTTGCTAGGGTCGTGGTCGACCTCGACCTTCACTGTTCCGTCCCTCTTTTCGATGGTGATCGTCTTGTTGCCGTTGGGCTCGGAAGCGTAGCACCCGTATTCGTCGTGGTTCACCGCCCGCCAATAAGCTGGATCAGTCCGATCTCTAACCTTACGCTCCGTGGCTCGCACAAACTAGATCGTGCGTAGCTTCAGGCTGCGACAAACAAAAGAAAGAAAAGTAAAGGCGCACCTGGTCCTTACCGATGAACTACAAACACCTCACGTCAGATGATGCCAAGCAGGAAAGGGCGAGGCTAACCTATCCCGAGGCCTAGGACCGGCTAGAGCGTGACGCACACCTACTCCTCTCCTTACTCGGTGAGTGCTTCCGTGAAGAGATCGGCCCAAGTCTCCGCATTTGGGTCCAGCCTGAGTTTGTTGTTTGGGTCAATGTAAGCTTCATGGTAACAAAAGTGTCTTCCGCAGGGCTTCTACAACTCCGCTTACCCTAGTAAACATCAACCGAGGAGCGTCCACTCTGCACGTTCCTCCCAGTCACAGTCCTTGTCCTGCGAGCCAAGGGGCTTCGACTTATAATCCTCGTCGGCCAGACGAATGTGATTCGAATTTGTGAGTAAACTGACCGAAAGAACGCTTACGATAGAACTGTCGGGTGCGAACGACAACTCATCAGAGAACGGCTCGAGTGAAAAGTAATAGATGCGTCTAGTTCTACTTCGTCCCGTATGCTATGGAACGCAGTACGATCATTGTATCACTGCACGGCGCGGCCTTCACTGGCAATGGTGCTGCGATCCTTGACATAAAATGTCCCATGGACGTCCGTTGTAGCGATGAGTCCTGGCGACGTTATGCCAACTCTTGACATCATGCTCACCGTCAAGAACCTCTTTCAAAACCGAGTCAGCCTTCATTATTCCGTTCCCATCTTGGATGCTAATTGTCATTTCTCGCTAGTGGAACCAAAACATTCCGTATTTGTCGTGGTCCCTCCTCCGCCAGACGGTTAACCGAGTTTCGCCTCTAGACCCACATTCGGTGGCTCCCCCAGGCAGATCGTGCACAGCTGGAGCAAATAAGAGAGAAAGAAACAAGGGAAAAAAACCCACTTTATCAGGAAGGAAAAAGGTGCAGGATTCGTCCAAGGCCACTTTTCTGCAGACAGACAGGCAGGGAGGCATAGGCTACAACTGAACGCTCATTTTATTTCAGCTGTTTTGCAGATCGGCCTATAGATACCCCTCGGCGTGGAACGCTCCGTAGCCCCTGGTCAATCTAGGTACATATCGCATCTCGCCCACACGACGAAGTGAGCCTCCAACCTCCTCGCACTCGAGAGAAAGGTATCTGTGAGAGCGAGCGAGAAGCGATCGGCAGGAAGGACTAATCATTTCTTTTATCTTTTATGAACCTAGGTGTCGTTCGCCGCTGCTTGGTTGCAGGACGCGATCTCAAAAAATTTGTTCTCCCGAATCGGCTACGCCGCACATCGTACACAGAAACACGTCAATAGACGTTGCACACAGTACGTTGTTGGTTCGATTCCGCCAGTCACTCAGAATCCGCACTGATCACCGTCAACCTCGCGCAGAGATTCTGTGGGGGGGAACTCATGGCAAGGCGAGGATCACAATCGGTCCATGGGTGCCGATCGCGCCACCGAAACTGATATTGAAGAACGCATTGACATAGAGCACGTGTTTCCCCTTTGAGTTCTTCTTCGCAGTGACTTTCGTCTTGCCTTTCACAAGGTGAAGATTGAGGGTAACATCGACACCACCGCAGAGAAAGGTGCGCGAGGTGCCGGTGAGCCTATGTTCCCACGGGAAGCCAAGACACCAGCACGACAAAGTACAAGCATACCACGAAGAGCATAAGGAAAAAATAGAAACTGTGTATGCTTTGCTAAATCCTTTGTAATACGTCACGACGGCGACGGCGAGACCGTGCTCCGTGGGGACAAAGTCCTGTGATCAACATGCGGTATGTGATAGCACCACAGTAGAACGACTCTTCATCTCTGTTGATCAGTCTCCTGCTCGTCGAGGGCTCAAATCAAGGCCTTTCAATGTTGGGAAACGGGAGAATCCTCCCCCCCCCCTTCCAGGGAGCCTTCATGTGGCTTAACTCGTGTTTGAGATGGGCCTTGGAATGGGGTGGTCCTCGAAAGCGTCGACCGCATCGACAGTGAGGAAAAAACCCGAGAAAGAATCGCCAGGATAAGGTTACTTTCCATTCAATCACGTATACGTCAATTGGATCTTCCATTCCTCAGAACGGCGCGCGAGTTCAACGGATTACCCGTCAACAGTTCGGGCGGAAATTATGTCTGACCGGACACCGACGGATTATAGATCCAAACCTTCCCGTGAGTGCAATTTAGGAGCTGACATACGAAACTAGTAGAGTCTGACGGGCGAAGACACCAGAGGCCCGAGGGTGAATTCGCTCGAGGGCGAGGCTGCCTGAAGCAGGGAGAACTGCGCGTCTTCCAATGTTCTCGACCTCGGAGAGCTAGGCAGGGCAGCATGAATCGTGAAGATCTGCAGGGTCCGCGATCCACACTCGCCGGTCATTGTCAACAGCTGCCGAGTCGCGGCCCGCACTGCTCCGTCATCGCACGTGACTTCATTCTAAGTTGGTTGAGGTTGGCCTTCTGGCGAACGTTCGTTCACACACGGTTGTCAATCTGGCGCAGGCTGATTTGTTCTGCTATTACATTGTGCTGCGGCGCCAACTAGCATGACCTGCTTCTGCGAATGACTTAACCCTGCTTGTGGAGCACTCAGGAGGAACGTGACTGCCAATGCGTCGTGCACGTCGTTTCAGATCACGACCACTGGCCATGGAATTTCCATCCGACCTACAGATGAATCCGATTGGCGTGGCATAGCCTACTAATTTCGTCGCCAAGGCATCACACGAGGACGCCGCCAGAACCAATTATCCGTTCTTTGGCGACCACAGGGAAGAAGGAACGTCACGAGCACTATGTCGCGACAATTGTCACCGATGGTGCAAGAGGCTGAACCGTCTAATGAAGGAACGTCGATTATCAGCTTGCGCCATACGTGAGTGAGAGTCGGCCAGGTACGGGGGTGCACCGTTGATCGGTACTCGGCGACCCCCTTCCCCTTTCCTCTGCAAGTAAGGACGAACTGTCGAATTGTGCGGTACGTCCTCTCTGAGAGACCGTCTCAGGAGATGAAGGATGTCCCCCGAGAGACTTCTTACAGGGATGCTACCGGCACAATGAATGTGCCACACGATGTCAGATTTCCTGGAAAGGATAATCTGATTTGTCCACTAGCACCTTTCCTCGAAGTATTGACCCACGGAGATGAAACTCTGGCGCTCCCGTGGACGTCCTTGGCATCACGAGCTGTCAATGGGGGCTGATGAGAAGGTAGTGGAGGGCTCGCACTGCGAATGAAGTCACGTGCGATGACGGAGCAGTGCGGGCCGCGACTCGGCAGCTGTTGACAATGACCGGCGAGTGTGGATCGCGGACCCTGCAGATCTCCACGACTCACGCTGCCCTACCTAGCTCTCCGAGGTCGAGAACATTGGAAGACGCGCAGTTCTCCCTGCTTCAGGCAGCCTCGCCCTCGAGCGAATTCACCCTCGGGCCCCTGGTTGCCAGTGTCTTCGCCCGTCAGACTCTACTAGCTTCGTATGTCAGCTCCTAAATTGCACTCACGGGAAGGTTTGGATCTATAATCCGTCGGTGTCCGGTCAGACATAATTTCCACCCGAACTGTTGACGGGTAATCCGTTGAACTCGCGCGCCGTTCTGAGGAATGGAAGATCTAATCGATGTGTGCGTGATTGAACGGAAAGTAACCTGATCCTGACGATTCTTTCGAGGACCATCCTATTCGAAGGCCCATCTCAACCACGAATCAAGCCGTATGGAGGTAGAGTCCAAGTCCGCCACACACTCTACACAGGGGGAACGGTCCCACCTTGTTCCGTTGGGACGTGCTGCACCAGCCAGAAAGCAATAAATACCCCTCCTCTAGCAATATGCCCACCCAGCGTCGCATCGCTCTTCAGCTCCTCCTCCCCAGTAACCAACACTGAGACCGATGGCCGCCCACGCGTCGATCGACAGAGGTAGCTCCATGAAGCACTATGACGCAGTATCACACCCTGACGCGGACGGGTGACCTTTTCACATCCTTGGCAGACTGGTTCGGAAACCACCAGTGGCCACAGGAGAACCCTGAGTCTGTCGTCGTCGTCTCTGCTGCCAACCGTGAAGGGACCGCGTTCAATTTTCACTCTGCCTTCGATTTTTTCCAGGTAACTTTTTTTTTTTACCTCTTGTGCAACGACCACGTGTGCACCGAGCTCATCCTGACACTGTAGGTCACAGCTGGCTACAACCACGCCACCCACACGCTCTCGGACGTTCAGATCCACCTCTACGTCCCCACGAAGGATGATACAACCGTTCTCACTGCCGCGCACTCCTACCCCGTCTCAACCTCTCCAGGCGAACCCATCGCGTTTGACATTGGTAATGGCTATGTCACTGGGTCCGTGTCCTTCAAGCTGGCCGACGTGGGTGGCAAGCAA
>JBBPMG010000744.1:0-13945 GCA_038090195.1 Boletellus deceptivus | reverse complement strand
ACGGACCATCTTGTTGACATACTGGGCTCCTGCGAACGGGATCGTGAGATGTGTTTGGCTGTCGCCTCCCATCGACACGCACCGAGCAAGTACTTTCGAACGAGACTGCTCATCAATTGCCCAAGCTCGTCATCGATGAGGTATTCGTGTCTAACGAGTACAGTATTGGACGGGCACTTGCGCCAGTGTCACCACACTACTCTAATCTTATGTTGTACACCTGCCACAACACATTGGACCACAAAGCTGAATCTGTTGGGTTTCAGTTGTGCATCATAAGCACATGTCACCTGTAGTCAGCAATACAAGCTGTGCTCGCCCTCACCAAGCTGCAGCTGTAGATGATCCATCAGCAATATGTTGGTGTTACTGTGGCAACTGTATGGACTGTTGACAGACCCAACAGACTGACAGTCATCACAGTAAAGCAACTGGGAAGAGACATGTTGCTTATGTACACAGACTGTACCTACCATAGACAATCTGTGCAAAGACACAAAAGTTCACTCACAGTCACACAGTAGGGACAAAAATCAGATATGACAGTGTGGAACAGGATAAAATGATAACAGAGGGCCTGACATCTATGATCTAAGTGCTTGATCCAGCCCCTTTCTAGTTAGATTGCATCTAGTAAATCATGTTATTTCAACCACCTGCTCTATCCAATCATGATGAGTGATGAGACATCAATATAAACCTATGGCTCACCTTCACCACTCCACTCAGCCTCACCATTTCACTCTCTCACACTGTCCAATCAGTCAGCAATCAAATCTTATGTGTTACATGTACATGCAGTTCTAGCTGTTGAGCACACTGTCAATAGTGGTGCAAGACTAATAGAGATCTGGTCTCACTATCCTTCCTGTGGGTTGGACTTGTGGATGACTAGCAACTACATGTAGATTGCATAGAACTAGCTGGGGAAGGATACTGGTACATGGAGTCATATAAATACTTGGGTAGAGCTGTACCGACCAGATGTGACATATGCCACCTATAGTAGTCAGAGGTGCCTGATATGGTAATGGGGAAGATATGGCATAATAAGAGATATGCTGTGGGAGAGATCAACATCCAGATAAGGGGATTGACCATCTTTTGTACAAATATAGTAAGATCAATGAAACATGAGGAGATTGAAGCATAGTGTGAGGAACTCAGAGTCTAGGGGGATGTCTATTCCTGATTCAGGAAGGAATAAGACAATGTTGTCTAGATATGAGCTAGTTACCTCAAACTGGGACAAGGAGTGTGCCAGCCTATGAGAAACTGTAACATTAGCCCTGTTGTAGTTCTGAGGTGCTGACTCAGAAATCCTCAGAGGGGATGGGCTGGATGGGAGGTGGTCCATCAGGGTTTTCCAAGTCATGGTCTCAAGTACTGTTGTACACATTGGTCTGGAAGCAGGTAGTTGGGCCATGTCCAATCCCTCCACATGATTGACAGATGCATGAGGGGCATGTATATTGTGGGTGTCCTGGAGTGGTGGAGTGACAATAGGGGCAGGAGTAGTGTGAGCAGTCTGCTTGGAAATGGGTGATGGATCCACACTAGTGGCAAGTGGCCTGACAATGTGTTGCCTGAATGGTTGGGGATTTCTCCTCAGAGGACCTATCTGGCTCCATGAGGGCATGATGTCCCAGATGGTTTCAACTTCCTTGAGTGTGGGAGGGTCTGTTTTGGTGTGATTAGACTGGTATCTCTGAAATGGGAATGGGGTCAGATGGTGGAGTGGAGGGGACAAGTGTCGCAAAGTTGATTGCCAGAATGGGTATGGGTTCTGGTAATACCTCATGTGGTAAGAGAGGTATAGGGGTGCTATCTCAGGAGTGTTGGATACCACCTATTCTCTTTGCTCATTATTGGTGAGCAAAGCTAGGCAGGTTCTGAGTGAAGGGAGGTATAGCTGTTCTGGTAGTTGGTGGAGTAAGGGTAATAGTCTAGTGGCCTTGAATAATTCAAAAAGGGTAATATGGGCTTGTCTGAGGTGTACCAGACTGTTGGTGGGTGTGATTCAATGCAGTAGCCCAAGCTCATCTATGGTTCAGGTGGTGGCCAGGAGGTCTACCATCTGTTGATGTGTGTGAACATAGAATGAATAAAGTCAAAGGATTAGGGGGAGAAAGATGTCTGCATGTCATTGGAAAAGTCCTTCTAGGTAAAGGACAACTTCTGGAGTATCTAAAAGGTCAAAGGTGAACCCTATGAGGTGGAAGTCAGAGAAATGATCTAAACACAGTGGAGGACAATTGTCAAGTGATAGGGAACCAAAAGGTTCAGCCATGTTTATAGCTGAGGTGAGATCATAGGAATGAAGGAGGGGTCAAAAGGTTTGCTATCAAAATCTAACTGCAAAGGATGAAGTACAAAAGGAATAGAATAAAGGGTCCTTGCATGGATTGAAGGAAAAGAGTCTAAATATGGATTGGAAACAGAATCAAAAAGCTTGTGATAAATGTGGGCTACATCTTCAGACTCACCACCCTGGATTGGTTGTACCTGTCCAGCCCCTGTTGGTGGTATCCTTCCTTGGAAATGTCACTGAGAAACCCCAGGTGTACATGTCCAGGGGTAACTCCTGTGGCTGAATAGGGTCTGGGAGGTTGTACTTGGGTATTGGAGCTGGTAGTGGGGGGGCAGACACTAAGATGGAGTACCATATATTGTTCCATACATTGATGATGTGCCAGTGGGAGTCCCAGACACAGAGCCCTAGAAGTAGGAGAGGAAGAAAGATGAAGGCAAAATAAAGGCAAAGGAGAACAAAGGTGGGAACTGGGAGAATGGGAGAGAGAGACATGCTAGCTATTTGTATGGTAGGGGTTTAGTACTAGCTCTTGTGTCTTTGTCATCCAGTTGAGGAGAAATCCTTAGAACGAGCAGTCTTATATGCATTTAGTAGTTGGCATGCCCCAGACAGGTTCCTTTCTGGTTCTCAGGTGTTTTCTGCTGTGAAATACCCTTTCCAAGAGACCTAGTATTGCCTTCAGCCAGCAGTGCCTCAATGACTTAGGATCTGTTGGACCTTGTACTGTGCTTCTCTGGTGATATCATTGGATGGCAGATTGATGAAATTGGGGCTGTGCTCTACAGTCTCTTGATATGAGGACAGCAGGGAGTGTGTGGAACATGGGGTATACCTTCCAAGTGGGAGGTAACTGCAGTTGGTATACTATTGGAGAGATAACCCTTTCTATTTCAAATGGGCCTTCCTGTCAGGGGGCTAGTTTGTGAGAGGTGTACCTCATTTGGAGATTGCAGTTGTCAAGCCATACCCTATCTCCTACCTTCCATGGTTCAAATGTTGATTGGATCTATTCCATCATCTGTTGTCTGGAAATATGATGTGCCTGCTGTGCTTCCTCCCTTGCTTTATGCAGGAGGATCAACTGTTGTTCTAGAGTGGGGAGAAAGGTTTTCCCTAGAGCAGGGTAGGCACAGGGTTCATATCCCATTATGAGGGAGAAAGGAGATTGTTTGGTAACAGAATGCACTGCAGTATTATGGGAGAATTCAGCCATGGGAAGAAGATCAGACCAGATATGGGGATTCCCTTGGCAAAAGATATGGAAATATGTTTTGAGTTCCTGGTTGATGCATTCAGTCTCCCCATCAGTTTGAGGATGGTAAGCAGTGGAGAGGGCTACATCATATTCTAGTAGTCATACAAGTTCTCATGTGAAGGCTGAGGTGAATTGTGGTCCTCTGTCTGAGATACATTTGTCATGTAGTCTGAAATAAGGGAATACTTTCTGAAAAAAGAGGGAGGCAATGTCTTTGGCATTGACTGATTTGGAGCAGGGGGCAAAAATTACCCCTTTTATAAGGCTGTGGTTGACCATGACCATGACAGAATCAAACCTGGTGGATAGTGGCAGATCCATAATGAGATTGACAGAGATAGACTGAAAAGGATGAGTGGTGGTGCTGGCAATGGGATTTGCTGGGGGAATAGTGGGGTGTGTGAGAATCTTTGATGCCTAACAGGTAGCACGTCCAGAAATGTATTTTTGCATGAAACCAGAAAGTCTCAGCCACTAGTAATTGCACTGTAACAGGTGTAACAGCTGGAAATAGCTGGAATATCCCCCAGCTGATGATATATGGATAGTATGGACAAGTTCCTGTCAGGTGACTTCTGGAATGTGCAGGCAGCCTTTGAAATAGAGGAAGCTATTATCAAAGTGCTGATCTGTGCAGGAGGCATGAGGTAGGAGGGACTGGTCCTGTTCTAGGGCAGTCAGAGCATCTAGGACAAAAGGGTCAGATGGCGTAGAGTGAATGATTTTATTGTGAAGGGCTACATCTTGTTACACATATGTGTAGTCCTAGCTGTCGAGCACACTTCAATAATAGTGTGAGATTATTAGAAATCTGGTCTCACTATCCTCCCTGTGGGTTGGACTTGTGGATGACTAGCAACTACACATAAATTGTGTAGAACTAGCTAAGGATTGTATGGTTACATGGACTCATATAAATACTCAGGTAGAGCTGTACCAACAAGATTCAGTAGGTGCCATCTATAGTAGTTGGAGGTGCCTGATATGGTAATTGGGAAGATATGACACAGCGAGAGATGTGTCATGGGAGTGAATCATCCAAATATAGAGAACATACTCCATATGGTATAGCAGAGATGTCTGGATCATAAGATTGACAAGAGATCTAGATATAGCAAGAGAGTTTCCAAACTCAGTGGCATTATTGTGTCATCTGGAATGAGGAACAGAGCGGAATTGTTGATGAATGTCAAGGTGATTGTTATGATACAATATGGGCTTACCCAATCTGCATCTATGTTCTCCAGCCCATCCCTTGGGAATATCTTTCCATTGGGATACATAGACGACTCTCTCTCCTTCATAAACTCACTAGATGTGGTAATCCCCCTCAATGAGGAAACCCTACCACTGTACCTCGATCTGTTGTCCATCCTGTGAGACCGATTTCCTTATTTGTACTCCTACAGTTACACTTCCACTTTTGGACAATACTACTCCCATGGCATGTCTCTCATCATGCCGTGTTTCCCCTATTCCCATATTGAGTAACTCCAACTACTATACATGATACTACCACATCCAGTTGGTACAGCTATGCTCGAGTATTTATACAAGTACATGTACTGTACTTTTCCCCAGCTAGTTCTACACAATCTACGTGTAGTTTCTAGTCATCCACAAGTCCCTTTGTGAAGGGATAGTGAGGCCAGGATTTCTATTAGTCTCGCGCTGCTACCAAAGCATGCTCGACAGCTAGGACTACACGTATGTGTAACAGTGATGGCAAAGGAGCAAGTGGAATGTTCAACCCCATAGGAAACTGTAATATTAGTCCCAGTATTGGTCTGAGGCACTGACTCAGATTGGCAGAGTGGGGATGGATGGAGGGGAAGGTGATCCATGATTGTTTCCCTTGTCAGTTGATCTAATGTTGTTCCAGGTAGTAGTCTGGATGCAAGCAGTTGCCACATGGCCAGTTTTTCCACAGATGGTGTGGAGGCAGAGAGAGCAGGCATATTGTAGATGTCCTGGAGCCATGGTGTGGCAAAAGGGGCATGAATAGAAGAGGCAGTTGACTTGATAATGGTTTTGGGAGCTGCAACAGTGACAGGTGGCTTGTTGTCATGCTGTAATGGTCAGCAAGTTCTCCTTTGAGGACTGATTTGACTCCTTTGCATCAGTTGGCTGTCCTAGACATTGGTGAAGGGCTTTGGCACAGGTGGATTGGCTTCTGCATGGTCTGGTTGGTACCACTGGAATGGAAATGGGGTCAGATAGTGGAGTACTAGAGATAAGAGTGGTGAAATTGATTGCCAGTATTGGAATGGGTATGGGTTCCAGTGATACTGAGTGTGGTACAACAGGAAGTTCAGAGCTGTCGCTGGCATGTCTGGTACTGTCCACATTGTCTGATATTTGCTCTTGCCAGTAGTATTCTTGTCATTTATCATCTGAGAGGAGAGCAAGTTGAATGTGGAGAGAGAAGAGATACAAATGTTCTGGGAGGCAGTATAATAAGGGAAAAAGGCCTGCTGTTTTGAATAATTCAAAAAGGGTGGTGCAGGCATGTCCAAGATGGGTTAAACTATTTGTGCTAGTGATGTGATGGGGAAGTCCCAATTCCTTGATGGTTTGAGCAGTGGCCAAAAGGTCCACTGTTTGTTGATGAGCATGTATGTAGAAGGAATAAAGGCAGAGGATGAGTGGTGTTACAAGCACTTCCTCCAAAGGCCTTATCCTATTTTTTTTTCTCTATCTTATCTTATCAGGTCAATCACATGACCTTATCTTATCTTATCACAGACAATTATCTTATCACTAGATCTCTGCATCATCGGATGATTGACTCATCCACTATGACCTATGTTCTCACATGACTCATGCACTCTATGCCCTATGACTTATTATGATGCACTCTTACTCATGCTTTTCCCATTGACTCATCCTATTTGACTCAGTAACACTGAGCCCTATCTACTATATTTAGTCATAAGTACAAACATGTACAGACACACTAAAGTCTATATAAACCTGGGACTCAAGCCTGGTAACCCCAGTCTTGAAGTCTTAAGGGCTTTACCTCTTACCATCACCATCCTAAGCTCTCCCATTACCAAAGTCCCCTACACTTGGTATTGAGGTTGCATCAAGTGGGAGGAAGACATCTACTTCTTGCTGAAAGATTTGTTCTAGAGCCAGAACTACTTCAGGTGTGTCTAGAAGATTGAATGTAAATCCTATGACATGAAAGTCTGAGAGGCAATCCAATTGGAGAGGAGGTTGATCATCTAGGGAGATAGGTCCAAAAGGTTCTGCCATTTTTATATGATTGGGGCAGGAGTAGGAAGGAAGCAACAAATTTTCTGGAAGAATAATCTAATTTTGAGGGGCAAAGAGAAAGTGGAATGGAGTAAAGCCTTCCTTGGCATGCAGAATCAAAGTAGTTGAGAAAGAGTTTTTCATTCAAAAAGAAGGGTCCGTCATCAGACTCACCACCCTGGATTGGTTGTGCTAGTCCAGCTCCCATTGATAGTGTCCTCCCTGGGAAATGTCACTGAGAAACTCCAGGTTCACTTGGCCCTAGATAACTCTAGTGGTGGAGTGGGGGCTGGGAGGTTGTGATCTGGGATTGGGGCTGGTTGGGATGGGACAGATATGCTGACAGTATAGCATATATCATTCCATATGCTGATGATGCATTGGTGGAAGTCCCAGATACAGATCCCCAGGAGAAAAAGAGGGAGAAAAATAAAAGCAAAGTAAAGGCAAAGAAGAATGAAAGCAGGGACTTGGAGAATGGGGAAGGGAGACATGCTAGGCCTATTTGTATCATAGTGGGTGATGCTAACTCTGAGGCCTTCTTCACCCAGTTGGGGGGAAATCCTTAGGTTGAGCAGCCTTATATGCATTTAGTAGTTGCTGTGCCCCTGACAGATTCCTTTCTAGTTCCCAGGTGTTCTCTGTTGCAGAGTATCCCTTCCAGGAAACTAGGTACTGCCTTCAGCTGGCAGTACCTCAATGACTTAGGATTTGTTGGACTTCATACTGGTCTTCTCCTACAATGACATCAGGTAGTGGGTTGATAAAATTGGGGCCATGTTCCACAGTCTCTTGATATGGGGATAGAAGGGAGGCATGGAATATGGGATGTACCTTCCAAGTAGGAGGTAGCTGCAATTGGTATACTGTTGGAGATATGACCCAGTCTATTTCAAATGGTCCCTCTTGTCAGGGTGCTAGTTTGCAAGAGGCATACCTCATTTGGAGATTGTGATTGTCCAGCCATACTCTGTCACCCAGTTTCCAGGGTTTGAATTTTGATTGGATACAATCAGCCATCTGTTGTCTGGCAACATGATATGCCTGCTGTGCTTCTTCCTGTGCCTTTTTGAGAAGAGCAAGACATTGTTCTAGGGCCGGGAGGAAGGTTTTCCCTGGAGTTGGATAGGCACAGGATTCATATCCCATTATGAGAGAAAACAGGGTTTGTTTGGTGATGGAATGGGCTGCTACATTATGAGAAAATTCAGCCATCAGGAAGAGGTCATGTTATGTGTACATGTAGTCTTAGCTGTCGAGCACACTTTGATAGTAGTGTGAGACTAATAGAGATCTGGTCTCACTATCCTTCCTGCAGGTTGGACTTGTGGATGGCTAAGTTACTACACACAGATTGCATAGAACTAGCTGGGGAGCTGTACTGTACATGGACTCATATAAATACTCAAGCAGAGCTGTACCAACTGGATGCAGTATTACCATCTATAGTAGTTGGAGTTACTTGATATGGGAATGGAGGAAATGTGGTGTAACAAGAGATACACTGTGGGAGTGGTAACATCCAGATATGGAAGTGTAACATCTATAGTACAAATATGGAAGGACAGCTCACAGGATGGACAACAGATCAAGGTATGACTGGAGAGATTCCACATCTAGAGGCATAGCCAAGGAACCAGGGTTAAGGAATGGAGTTGAGTTGTCAATGTAACCGGACAACCAAGTGACCCATGAATTGCTTGAATGAGCCAATCCATAGGGAATCGTAATATTACCTCTATCATAGATCTGAGACACTGACTCAGAGTTGCTCAGTGGAGATGGATGAGGGGAAAGATGGTCCATCCAAGGGATCATGTGAAGTAGGGGTTGTCTCATTGTGTTCAGTCCATTGGATACAGGCAGCAGTGATATGCCCAGATCCCTCACAGGTGGTACAGAGTTAAAGGAGGCAGGCATATTGAGGATGTCCTGGAGTCATGGTGTGACAGAAGGGGCAAGAATAGTAGACACAGTCAACATGGTAGTGGTTGAGGGAGCCACAACAGTGGCAGGCCACTCATCTCCTGCATGTGGATGTAATTGTTGGTGAGTTCTTCTTGTTGGTCCAGTTTCCCTCCTCTGAATCTGAGGCCTGTTCCAATCAGATTCTGAGAGCTCAGGTATGGATGGATTGGCTTCAGCATGGTCTGGGAGGTACCTGTATTGTGGAAATGGGGTCAGGTGGCAGGATGGAGGGGATAAGTGTGGCAAAGTTGATTGCTGGTGGCAGAATGGGTAAGGGTTGCAGTGAAACTGGGTGTGGTACGATAGGAACAGGGGTGCCATGGTCAGCATGTCCAGTCTGGTCCACCTCATGGGGGGGTTCCTCTTGCCAATAGTATTCTTGGTATTCATTGTTTGAGAGGAGGGCTAGCCTGATTCTGAGGATTGGGAGGTATATGTTTTCTGAGAGTCAGTAGATTAATGGGATCAATCCAGCTGCTTTGAACAACTCAAAGAGGGTGGTGTGGGCTCTTCCTAGATGGGTGAGGCTATGGCTGGTGGTGATGCGATGAGGAAGTCCCAATTCTTTGATGGTTCGGAAAGAAGCAAGGAGGTCTACAGTTAACCTGCAAGTGTGGACATAGAAGGAGTAGAGTTGAAGTAGCAGCAGAAGAGACACATTGGCTTCTTGTTGGAAGAGTCATTTGAGAGCAAACACCATGTCTGGAGAATCTAGGAGATAAAAAATAAATCCCATGATGTATGTGTCTGAGAGGTGATTGAGACATAATAGGGGTCTATCTTCCAAAGAAGGAGGAACAACTGGATCTGCCATTCTAAATTCAGGGTTTGGCAGTAGGGGAGAAGGAAAATTTGTACAAAGTATTTTGGAAGGTTAATTCAGAAGGGCAAAGATGGAAAGGGATGAAATAAAGGATGCCTGCTCTCAAGGAGGTGAATGAAGTTTCTAAATAATGATTTGGTGTAGAAGCAAATAGTTGTTGGTATATGTGGGCTGCATCTTCGGACTCACCATTCTGGATTGGTGTTGCCAGTCCAGCCCCCATTGGTGGAGTCCTCCCATGGAAACATCACAGAGAAACCCCAAGTCCACATGATCTGGGGTAACTCCTGTGACTGGATGGGGTTGGGGAGTCTGATGTCCAGTGATGTTGGTTGGTGAGGGGATATGGCAACAGTGATGGCATATTGCACATTGTTCCAGAGACTGATGATGTGTCAATGGAAGTCTCAAATGTAGAGTCCTACAAGGAAAAGAGGAAGGAAAATGAAGGTGAAATAGAGGCAAAGAAGGACAAAAGTGGGAACTAGGAGAGAGGGAAGAGAGGACATAGTACTTATAATATCATATGGGAGGGTGCTAACTCCTGTGTCTTTGTCAACTGGTTGAGGGGAAATTTTTTGGTTGAGTGGCCTTATATGCATTTAGTAGTCATTGTGCCCCTGTCAAGTTCCTTTCAGGTTCTCAGGTGTTTTCTGCTGTAGAATACCCTTTCCAGGAGACCAGGTATTGCCTTTGGCTGGTGGTACCTCGATGACTTAGGATTTGTTGGACTTTGTACTGGTCTTCTCTTGTAATGACATTGGGTGGCAGATTGATGAAATTGGGGCTGTGTTCTGCAGTCTCTTGATATGAGGAGAGTAATGAGGCATAGAACATGGGGTGTATCTTCCAGGTGGGAGGAAGCCTTAATTGGTAGACTGTCGAAGTGATGACTCATTCAATTTTGAAGGCTCTTTCTATTGGGGTGCTAGTTTGCAAGAGGCATATTGCATTTGGAGGTTTTTGTTATCTAGCCATACTTTATCTCCAACTTTCCAGGACCTGAATTTTGATTGGATCTGTTCAGCCATTTGTTGTCTGGCGACATGATGTGCCTGCTGCACTTCTTCCTGAGCTCATTTTAGTAATGTGAGGCATTCTTCCAAAGCAGGAAGGAAAGTTTTTCCAAGGGTAGAGTAAGCACAGGGTTCATATCCGATCATGAGAGAAAATGGAGTCTGTTTGGTGACAGAGTGAGCTGCAGCATTGTGGGAGAATTCAGCCATTGGCAGGAGGTCAGACCAGATGTGGAGGTTTCCTTGACAAAAGATGTGCAGATAGGTTTCTAATTCCTGGTTTACACATTTGGTTTCTTTGTCAGTTTGTGGATGGTAAGCTGTAGAGAGGGCTATGTCATATTCTAGGAGTTTGGCAAGTTCCCTGGCAAAGGCAGAGGCTGTTATGCATATGTGTAGTCCTAGCTGTCAAGCATGCTTCAATAGTAGTGTGAGACTAATAGAGATCCCAGTCTCACTATCTGCTTTTGTAAGCAGACTTGTAGATGGACTAGAAACTACACGTAGATTGCATAGAACTAGCTGGGGAAGCATACTTGTACATAGACTCATATAAATACTCAGGCATTGCTATACCAACTAGGTATGGTAGTACCATCTATAGTAGTTGGAGTTATCCAATATGGGAGTAGGGGAAACCCGGCATGATGAAAGACATGCCATGGGAGTGGTAACGTCTGGATGTGGAAGTGTAACAACTATAGTACAAATAAGGAAGGCGAGCTCACAGGATGGTTAACAGATCAAGATATAGGGATAGGGATTCCTCATTGAGGGAGATTACCACATCTAATGGATTTAGGAAAGGGAGAGAATCATCTTTGTAGACTGATGGGAATACTGAGGAGCTGGAGGAGCTAGCAAACGAGGTCATAGACTGGGTGAGCCCATATTGTACCATAACATTACCCCCAGTGTAGCTCTGAGACTCCAACTCAGAATTCCTCAGTGGAGACAGATGAAGGGGTAGGTGGTCCATCCAAGGGAGTTTGTGAGGTAGTTGAGGTTCTGTTGTATTGGGTTGACTGAGTGCAGGCTGCTGCCATGTGCCCTGATCCTCCACATATGGTACAGAGGCAGAGGGGACAAGCATATTGCAGATGTCCTGGAGTGGTGGTGTGACAGAAGGGACAGGAATAGTAGACACAGTTGACTCTGTAGTAGTTGAGTGATCCACAATGGTGACACACTGCTCTCCTCCTGCATGCCGGGGTAAGGGTCAGTGAATTGTCCTCACTGGTCCAGTTTCCCACCTCACTGTCTGAGGTCTATCCCAGTTGAATCCTAAGAGCTCTGGCATGGGTAGATCAGCTTCTACATGGTCTGGGAGGTACCTGTGCTGTGGGAATGGGGTCGGGTGGCAGGGTAGAAGGGACAAGAGTGGCGAAGTGGATTGCTGGCAGTGGAATTGGTATGGGTTGTGGTGATACCTGGTGTGGTAGGATAGGAATTGAGGGGCTGTGTTTGGAGTGTCTGGCCTGGTCCACCTCATGGGGGGAGTTGTTCTGCCAGTAGTACTCTTGATATTTGTTGTCGGAGAGGAGGGCCAATTGGATTTGCAGACTAGGAAGGTAGACATTCTTGGAAAGGCAATAGATCAACAATATTAATCCTGCTGCTTCAAATAGCTCAAAGAGGGTGGTGTGGGCTTTGCCAAGGTGGTGGAGGTTGTTGCCAGTGATTATCCAATGAGGGAGTTCCAATTCCTTGATGGTACAGGAGGAGGCTAACAAATCCACTGTGAGCCTTCATGAATGGATGTAGAAGGAGTAAAGTCTAAGCAGAAGGGGAAGAAAGATGTCATTTTCTCAATGAATCACTTGTTCCAGAGCAAACACAGCATCTGGAGAGTCCAAAAGGTCAAAGATGAACCCCATCATGTGAGAGTCAGTGAGTCAATCTAGGTGGAGTAATTGGCAATCTTTTAAGGAAAGGAGAACAGATGGTTCTGCCATTCTAGGTTTGGGGTTTGGCAGTTGGAGAGAAAGAAGGTACAAAAGTAATTGGAGAGAAAGTTAAGTTGGAAGGGCGAAGTTGAAAGGGAATGGAACTAAGAGTTCCTTGTCTAGAAGAGGGGAATGAATCAGGGTTTCTTTGGAAAGTGAATAATTCAGAAAAAGTGTGGACTGCATCTTTGGACTCACCACCCTGGATTGGCATTGCCTGTCCAGCCCCCATTGGTGGAGTCCTCCCCAGGAAATGTCACTGAAAAGCCCTAGGTCCAAGTGGTCCTGGGCAATTCTTGCAACAGGATAGGGTTGGGGAGGTCTAATCTGTTGGGTGGTAAGGGTTGAGGGAGAGTGGCTATGGTGACAGCGTATCACATGTCATTCCTGAGGCTGATGATGCACCGGTAGGAGTCCCAGATGCAGAGACTCAAGAGGAGAAGAGGAAGAAAAATAAAGGCGAAATAGAGAACTAGAAGAACGAAAGCAGGAGTGGGAAGAACAGGGAAAGAGGACATCCTAGCTATTTATATGGTAGGGGTTTTCCTTCTAGTTGGGGTGTTTTCATCGTCTGGTTGGAGGAAAGTTCTTGGAATGAGTGGTCTTATATGCATCTAGTAGTTGGCATGCCCTTGTTAGGTTCTGTTCTGGTTCCCAAGTGTTTTCTGCTATGGAGTACCCTTTCCAGGAGACTAGGTACTGCCTTTGGCCTGTGGTTCCTCAATGACTTAGGATTTGTTGGACCTTGTACTGATCTTCTCTTGCAATGATGTCAGGTGGCAGATTGATGAAATTGGGGCCATGCTCCATAGTCTCCCAATATGGAGATAATAAGGAAGCATGGAACATAGGATGTACCTTCCAGGTGGAAGGAAGCCACAATTGGTAAACCACAGGGGAGATAACCCTTTTGATTTCAAACGGGCCTTCCTGTCAGGGTGCTAGTTTGCAAGAGGCATACCTCATTTGGAGGTTCCAGTTGTCCAGCCACACCTTATCATCCACCTTCCAGGGTTTAAATTTTGATCAGATATGCTCTGTCATCTGTTGCCTGGCTATGTGATGGGTGTGTTGTGCCTCCTCCTGAGCCTTTTTTAGTAGGGTGAGACATTCTTCTAAAGCAGGAAGGAAGGTTTTTCCTAGGGATGGGTAGGTATGGGGTTTGTATCCCATCATAAGGGAAAAAGGGGTCTGTTTGGTGACCAAGTACACAGCCAAGTTGTGAGAGAATTCAGCCATTGGAAGGAGTTCAGACCAGACATGGAGGTTCCCTTGGCAGAAGATTCATAAGTAAGTTTCCAGCTCCTGGTTTACTCATTTGGTCTCTCTGTCAGTTTGAGGATGGTAGGCTGTGGAGAGAGT
>JBBPMG010000743.1:0-14013 GCA_038090195.1 Boletellus deceptivus | reverse complement strand
AGATAATCGTCTATGATAAGATAAGATAAGATCAGATAAGGTCACGTGATCGACCCGATAAGATTAGAAAGAGAAAAGAAAATGAAATAAATGCTTAGCGGAGGATGAGTCCGTAACACATTCTAGTGCCAGGACGACCTCAGGAGTATCTAAGAGGTCAAAAATAAAACCCATGACATGAGAATCAGAGAGTTGATCCAATCAAAGAGGTAGCCTATCATCAAGAGAAACTGATCCAAAGGATTCTGCCATATCTACAAAGTTGGAGCAGCAGTGGGAAGAAAGGAAACAATTGTTTTTCTGAAGGAGAAAGTTAATTCTGAGGAGCATAAAGTGAAAGGAAGTGAGTAAAGCCTTCCTCAGCATGTAGAATCAAAGTGATCAAGAAAGAGATTATAGTTCAGGAAATGAGCTTCATCTTCAGACTCACCACCCTGGATTGCTTGTACTAGTCCAGCCCCCATTGGTGGTATCCTCCCCTGGAAATGTCACAGAGAAACTCCAAGTCCACTTGGTCCCAGATAACTCCTGCAGTTGGATAGGGTCAGGGAGGTTGTGGTCTGGTAGAGGGGCTAGTTGTGATGGGGTGGATATGATGACAGTGTACTGTATGTCATTGCATACATTGATGATATGCCAGTGGGAGTTCCAGATGCAAAGCCCTAGGAGAAAGAAGGGGAGAAAAATGAAAGCAAAGTAGAGGGAAAGAAGAATGAAAGTGGGGACTGGGAGAATGGGAAGAGGAGACATGCTAGAATATTTGTACTGTAGGGTTTTTTTGTGCTACCTCTGAGATCTTCGTCATCCAGTTGGGGGGAAATCCTTGGGTTGGATGGCCTTATACAGTGAGGTGCAAAACTGTTACAATGTTTGATAGTTTCATAATGTATCTAATGTAGTATCTGGGAGTGTGGGAATTTCGCTTAGTGTTGGTGGAGGCGTGGGAACTACATACCCTTGGCTACAAAAATGGTCCCTGGGTCATGTGATCTAGGTCAAAGGGTGAGGAGATATTCCTATTCTGATATAGACATGTCATTGTAACAGTTTTGCACTTTTTGATATGGATAATGAGATCTCAGTCAAATGAGAGGGTTGTTGATATTTTTTTGTTATACAAACAAAGGTATACATTTCAACATTATGTCTGAGCTTAAAACAGTTCCCACACTTCTTGATTTCCAACCACCACCATCATGAGATCCCTCTCTATTACACAAAAGAATACTATTCTCTCCCAGCTTGATGCTGGTCATTCTACTTGTGCTATTGCCTCCACTACTGGTGTCAGTATTGCTACTATCTCTAGACTTTGCTCCAAGGAGCATTCCAACCTTCAGAAGTCTACTGAAGGTTACCCATCAAAGTTTTCTTCTGCCAATACTCAACATGCTGTTCATATTATTGCATTCCAGAAGCCAGAAAATGCAGTCCAGGTCACCAAAACCATGTCAAATATTATCAACCAGCCTCTTCATCCTAGTACCACTTGTTGTTACTTGAGGAAAGCTGGTATGAAAGCTGTAGTCAAGTCCAAACACTCTTTACTTTCTATCAAATATTGCAAGGCACATTTGGACTTTGCTTATGCTCACAAAGATTGGACCTTGGAGGACTGGAAGAGGGTAGTATGGTCTGATGAGATCAAAGTCAATCATTTGGGGTCAGATGAATGCAAATGGACATGGAAGAAACCAGGAGAGGGACTTAATGACAGATTGGTCAAAGGAACTCTTAAATTTGGAGGAGGTTCTGTGATAATGTGGCATTGCATGACTTGGCAGGGAGTTGGCTATGCTGTCAAGATTGATGGTAGGATGGATGGAGACCTTTACCTTCAAATTTTAAAGGATGAACTGCTGAATACCATACAGCATTATGGTCTCAATCCTTCTAGCATTATCTTTCAGCAGGACAATGACCTCAATCACACTTGCAAAAAGGTCAAAGACTGGCTTGAAGAGCAGGAGTTTAGGACTATGGTGTGGCCTGCACAGTCTCCTGACTTGAACCCTATTGAACATCTTTTGGATTGTCTCAAGAGAAGGCTTGCACAGCATGAACACCCTCCTAGTAGAGTCCATGAACTATGAGAGAGAACTGAAGTGGAATGGGAGGCAATAGAAGCTAGGAGTGTCAGAGGTTGATTGAAAGCATGCCTAGAAGGGTTGAGGCAGTGCTTAAAGCTAAGGGGGGATATACCAAGTACAAATATATCTCAAATAACTGATGATAATCAAAAGGTGCAAAGCTGTTACAATGACATGTCCATATTAGAATAGGAATATCTCCTCACCCTTTGATCTAGATCACATGACCCATGGACCATTTTTGTAGCCAAGGGTATGTAGTCCCCACACCTCCACCAACACTAAGCAAAATTCCCACACTCCCAGATACTACATTAGATACATTATGAAACTATCAAACATTGTAACAGTTTTGCACCTCACTGTATATGGAGCAATGACAAGGGAATTCAAAGTGGAACAGTGTTTTTTGAATTTCATTAGGACATTCTACTACAATTATGCTAATGGTATTAGCATTAGGCATGACTTAGATGTGACTTACAGTATATATAAGTCACACCACCTCCTGGACTTGAGTCACTATGACTTGGGATGACTCAGATAGACTCATACCCAAGTCATATCAAGTCATGATGAGTCATGATGAGTCACAATGACTCACTATACAACCACTGACATTATGACTCAGAGTGACTCATACCAAGTCATGGTAAGATCACATGCCTCAAATATGAGTCACTAGGAGTCAGAATGACTCCAAACAACTCATCTTTAGGTTTATACTCAGATTCCTGACTAGTATAAAAGCAGCATGTAATATACACAGTGCTGTAACAAATCTATAACCATTCATCCCTGGTTTCATTTCACTCTTACCTCACCTGTGTTACGGTAAACTACGGGCTGGCCCAATCCGCATCAGCCTTCATCAGCATGCACATCGGAGAAATCCTTCCCTCGCAATACGTCAACAACTCCCTCCTTCCCCAGAGTCCTCTAGATGCAGCAATCCCTCTCAACGAGGAAACCTTGCCATTGTACCTTGATCTGTTGTCCATCCTGTGAGCCCACCTTCCCCATTTGTACTTCTACTGTGAGACTACTATATGTGGACGTTACCACTCCCACGGCGTGTCTCTCATCACGCCACGTTTCCCCAACTACCATATCGAGTAACTCCAACTACCATAGACAGTACTACCACATCCAGTTGGTACAGCAATGCTCGAGTATTTATATGAGTCCATGTACAGTACTTTTCCCCAGCTAGTTCTACACAATCTACGTGTAGTGACTTAGCCATCCACGAATCCCTTCGCGAAGGGATAGTGAGACCCGGATCTCTATTAGTCTCGCACTACTACAGAAAGTGTGCTCGACAGCTAGACACTACGCGTATGCGTAACAACCTGAGGCTATTGCCTCACATTAAACTCTATTCTATTGCAACCACAGTACCCATACCCAGGTACTGATACTCCACCAAGTTGAAACTCTGCTAGTACAGTGAGTCTCACACTGTGCATTATCCCTTCATTGCTGTGCTCCAAGTGAAAGTGGATAGTGGTGCTGTACCCACATATCCATCCTCCCACTTTCATTAGTGTATTGTGCATGAGTATCCACTTGATGTCCAAGCACCAGCCACTGTGATTTGTCAGCTGGGCATTTGCTAGAGCACATGCAAACATCCAATAGATGTCTGTGGCAACACATTGCATAGATGCTCTACTCCTTGACCTACTGAAAACATAGCATCTAGTATGTTGTGGTTGTCACACTGGTGTGTGTACTACATTTAATCTATGTTACTGCTAGGATTTCCCTCAAACATACAACTTTGCAAGCCCCTCATTCGGGCGTGTAATTGAATCGTCCCGGGTCCCGGAAACCAAGGATTTCATACTCCGATCGACCAAGCTTCAATACGTCCGCTATCCCAAGACCCAACAATGCACGACGGATCAAGAGCGGGCAAGAACGGCGTGGTTTCGGCGTCAAAGTCACCAATAGTGCGACGACAGGTGAGCATCCCAAACGACCACGATGCACGCAAAAGCGGTCGTTCGTTTTGTCACTTACCGCTACAATTTCTCGGGCATCTGATCCGCGTATGCATGTCCCACCCCGAGTCGAGCAGATGCAATTAGGTTAGCGCGAGGCAGCATAGCCTTGCCAGCCATGCAAGCATGCCGACCATTCCACGGATCATGCCAACCCACGGCGACTAGCAACACCGGACATGAGAGGACGAACGAGATGTTCATACCTCAATGACGGCACATGGCGATCCGATGATCAAGAAAGCGATCCAAGGCGCCTCCTTGGGAGTTTCATCCGCTCTTGGAACGCAGATCTTATTGCGATTCGGGACGTTCAAAGTCCCACCATGATGTCTCCTTTCCAGTTCTACCTCTAGCCAGGCAAAGTACTGCGCGCTGCACCCTTGGACGGCCACTGCGTATTTCTGACACACGAAAAAGGACCATCAAGGTCAGGTTCTGCGGTCTAGTTCAGGAATATGCAGGGTCAGGATGGTCGTCTCCTAGATCCCCCCTCGTAAGCGACAAGATGTTCTTGGTCGCCTGTATCGACATGCCGCCAAGTGGCCAAAATGACGCATTGAACTTCCAAAACGCGAGACCTGGTTCTGCCACGCATCTTGGCTGCAACAGGACGGTATGCTACGCGCTCTGTTTCTATGCGAAAATATCTATGGTGCGGTCACTCATGCCTAGTGACCTTGCACTACGACGGAAGCTCACGAATCAGCTATGCGAACCGCTCTCATCATGGAGTGATCACAGGTAGTGCAGCACGAACGACGTGACGAGCGAATGCTGGCACCAGTATGGTATTGCCACCACTTTCGGCTTCTGATCGACAGGGATTCCGAAGGCGGAACTCTGGATTTGCGCGCACGCAATCATCCATATCATAGATTTCCATTTCCGCCAGGATCGGAGACCGACGGGCTCTGAATACGTCTTGTGCAGCACCACACGTGAACGTCCGAGCGTCCAAAGGCCACGAGGTGTTGCCCCCGAAGTTGTCCTTACAGCTTTCTCAGGGCCATTGAAACATGTGGAGGGGCTGCCGGTAGCAGAATGAACGGCAGAGACGTCGATCGATGTGGCTGAAACCGAGGCTCGCGTACAAAACACGCTGCCCGGAGTTTGGAGCGCTGTCGCGTCCGTTCTCGATCTGCACCCAGGCTACGCAAGACCAGCAAAGGACGTGTTAAGTAGGTAGCTCGTGATCGACTCCGGATCAGGCTTTTGCAGCGTCTCCATTTCTCATGTCTTGCGGATTCAGAACCAATAAAACGGTACGTATATTATCCCTGAGGAAACTCGCTGACATGACAAGACATTTTAACGTCGGCTTGTGCTGCCGCTGCTGCGGATGCCAACTTGTTAGAAATCATGCGGCTGCCTTGTGCCACAAAATCACCGCATCCTGGATAGATCTTTCGGCTTCTTGGGCGACGCCCGCTTCACATTTGGGGCATATGCGGCCGTGCCATGTATAGGGGTGAATTCCTGGTTTAGAAATCCTGGCAATCTGACACGCCCGCTAGCACTAACTGGCCATTCCCAAAAATATCAGGCTGTATTCCGAGATGAGCTTGGTCCACAAGCATTGCCATAAGGCCGTGTTGATACCGACATCGCCTGTTGACATATCCGCAGTTCTGGTATACAGCCTACATGTTTCGCTGTAGCTTATGAAACGCCTCCGCAGTGACCAACTGTTATGGCCAGGAGGGTGGTGATTCATCTTTCCCCGCAAGACCTCGCTTCGCACATTCTATCATGCTTAGTCCGCTCCCTGTTACGCGACGGAAGCTTCTCGGGGCGACCTATGGCGCGCTCATCCAGCCTCTTTTCCAGCGTCTCGTCCGCATCGTGCTCTCGTTCGGCGTGGTATCGCTATGGTTCCTCTGCCTCCTCTACAGCGTTGCGGAATACGCCTTCTCCCGTATGTACTTCCCGATGGGGCAAGTCTGGAAACCTGCCTTTCCGCTGAGCTGGCGCCTCGTCTTGCTATCGCTGCTCGTCGTGCCCCCACTTTCGTTCATCCAGCTCGCATGGCTCTCCGTGCACCGCGTAGCGCGCTGGCGACGCAAGTCCAGCTCACGCTTGAGCGTATCGCAGGGGTATTCGATGCTCCCACGGAGCGAGTCGAGCTCGCTCGAGGAGGGGCCGTTGTCGACGACCGCAGACGACGACGACGACAACGATGGCGATGACATCACGGATACCGGCGGCCGTCCTTGCAAGTCCTCCGGACCCCGTTCCATATCCTGGTTCGTCTTCTGGCTTGCGCTCTCGTGTGCAAGTCTCTGGCTCGCGCTGCGCTATCAGCGCCCAGGGGACGCGCGCTATCGCTCGCTTATCGAAAACGCCAAGGCGCATCCCAAAAGAGAAGGCTATGCCAACAGCGGTAATTCCCGAGACAACTCTCTTTCCGAGCGCGTGTTGACTCACCGAACCCCTGTGGGGGGGTCGTGATGACAGACAGAATCTTTATCGCGGCCATGTTCTCCAACAACGAACGTGTCATACCATACTGGTCCGACAGTCTCGTGAAAGCGATCTATTATCTCGGGCAAGACAACGTGTTCGTGTCCGTCCTCGAGAGCGAGAGCTGGGATCGATCGCCTGCGCTGCTCCGGCAGCTCGACGACCGCCTCGGTGCGATGAACGTGTCGAGAAGGATATTGACGCAAGACACGGCGGTCGCGAAGCCAGAGGACATGGACGGCAACAATCGTATCGATTTTCTGTCCGCGCTCCGAAACCGCGTCCTTGAGCCGTTGGTGGACGAAGGGGGGTACGACAAGGTCATCTTCTCAAACGACGTCTATATCGAGCCGGAAACGATCGTCGAGCTCGTCCAGACGGCCAACGGGGAGTACGACATGGCGTGCGGAATGGACTTTGCTAGTTTTGGGTGCGCGCGCAAACGGTCCGTGAGTCTGTTCGTTGGACGCGCTGACACACGTCAAGGTTGTACGATCTGTGGGTCATACGTGATAAACAAAAAAGGCTTCCAAGTAGCATGTACGCGCCCAAGTTTTCTTCTCTCGTGTGCGGGGGTGATACATTCTACTGTCAGATGGCCATATTTTTTCGACCAGGAGGATTACGATGCGATGAAAGCCGAGGCCCCGGTGCCCGTGTTCACGTGTTGGAACGGCATCGTCGTCTTCAAGGCCGACCCCATCCTGCCTGTCCACCTGCGATCCAATACGACGCTGTCGAGTGACCCGCTGCTGTTTGGGTTGCCCGCGACGCATCCGGCGGCCCAGGATCCGTCGTTGCGCGGTCCGAGCCCAGCGTTGACGCCACCCGCGAGGTTCCGTGCGTCCGCGCAGGGCGAGTGCTTCTCGTCGGAATGTTTCCTGTTGCCGTACGATTTCAGACGCATGTTTGGTTTGCAACGAATCCTGGTCAACCCGCGTGTCGTCGTGGGCTATGAATGGCGGTACGTGCCCGTCCCCCCCCAGAGGCTTTGCTGATTCGAACGTGGGGCTGGGCGACAGGCACTATGTATACTTCAAGTGGCTAATGCGACACCCCGTGCTCAAATGGTGGGTAGAGAAGGTGTACGACGGCGCATGGATGCAAAACGCGATCCTCGTCGTGGGCGATCCAAGGCATATTTGGCAGTGGGACGGGGGGGACTGTCACCCATGGTTTTGAGGGACGGGGCGACCAAGACGGGACGTCTGCGTTGGGCAGGGGGCTCCAAGCACGGATGCGGTTCCGTGTCAGTACAAGCACGCGGTGGGCCGTGCTTGGAATCGCCCAAGGGGGTGCCTTGGTGGAGATGAAAAAGTGGTGCCTATATACGCATGGACGCCTAGACAACCGGCAAGCGCGCCGAGTAGCCGAGCGCAATAGATCGGAAAGACGATCGAGCCCCAGATGCCGGTTGGGTGGACGAGGCGCAGAGGCAGACGGACCCGAGCTGTTGGGGGACGTAGGGACCGGCGAAACCCAAGTGTCGGAGTGATCCAGTGTGTGTTCGGCAGTGCCCGCTGATATGAACGGCAGTTCCGTGCGTGACGGATCGAACGTGGATTTGAAAGTGATACATCGATTCCAGATGCCAGACGGCGAGCAGGCGCTGTAATTTCAAGGTGACCCCACCAACTACCGGCAAGGCGTAGCTGCTTACATATGCTAGCTGACGAGGCTTCCAGGCTTCGACCGTTTCACCACCTTCAACACCGCCTCGCTGAGAGCGTCCACCATCGACGCGAAGCCCGGCCTGCGACCACTCTGCCATCGGACGCCGAGGCGCACCATATCCGAGTCCTTGAGTGCGGCGGTGTTCCGACAGCTTTCTGTCATGTCGAGGTTAGCGACACTGGCGATATTCTGTCAAGTTGGATTCACCGGTTTGAGCGCGGTCACTTGGCGCCTGTGACATCCATTTTGTCGCCTAGAGTTATCCCCTCGCGATGATATCTGTCACGGTCGTCGAGCAAGCGACGTCGAGTGATCTGGACATGGGTTCATTGAGGGACATTGTCGCGAGCTCGCCAGGGCCGACTTGTGGGGAGAATCATGTCCCTGGCGCGGTGAATTTGCAGAGCGGGTGATTGAATGACGGGTCGAGCAGGTCGTGATGGCGATGATGCGTGCGGTGTGCAGCTGTACCTGCCAATGGTTGCTGGCGAGCCGACCCAGCGAGCGGCGCACAACAGCATGATTACGGACGGGCAGGTTCGCCTGACAGCGGCTGGGGTGGTCGGGAGCGAGGGTGTCGTGAGTCTCCGACAAGATGCCGCTCCGCATCTTCCCATCGCGCGGGTTTATTAACGTGGCGCCCGCACAAAGTTCGACCTCCTCCCCCCTCCGACCGGTCATTTGGCCGAACAGCCAGATCCAACGAGTTTGGCGCAGCGTTCCCGTTCTGTGCTGCAGCGCCTCGACGCCCTCCTTTATCTCTTTCCTTCCACCATCGCCTCCTCGTCCACGATGTCCGCCGTCTCGCCTGATGCCCTCCCCGAAGCGACCGAGTGCGCCCAGCCGCCGCCTCCACCCAGGCCGCCTGCGAGCCCGCCGTTTGCGGACGCGGTGGTGCGGCCGTTCACCTCGCAGGGCAGCTCCTCGCGCACGCCCCTCCAGCTGCTCGCACACGCCCGTGCCGGAGAGCGCGCTGACCACCGGGCGTCGTCCGTGGACGGCTCGCCTGCGGACTCGCCCTCGGACAGGTTTGGCCCGTACATGTCTGCGAGCGCGCGCACGTCGTACACGAGGGTCGACGTCGACTCGGTCCCCTCCCCCGTCTATCCTCCCCTCCCGCCTCTGCCCACCGCGTTTACCGCACATGGTGTCCCTATTTTTGCGGCCCCTACCGACTCTCCCACGGCCTTCCCCGACACAACAACGCCAATGCCACCTCCTCCGTCCCCACCCGCCATCGACACACAGCCGTCCGTGATCGAGCGCCCCATCCCACACACCCCGCAGGTGTCCCTCACCTTCCTCCTCGTCACCGGGCTCCGCAAGACCCAGTCGTTCGAGCCCGACACCACTGTCGGCCGGGTCAAGGAGCTCGTATGGAACGCATGGCCTGCGCGTGACGCAGGTCCGTCCTCATTTCCGTATCCGTCCTCTGATGGTCGGCCTGACGCTTCCTTGCTCCACTTCCTGCGTGTTTCAGACTGGCAAGACGAGCGCCCGCCTGCGCCATCCTATCTCCGCATACTCTATCTGGGCAAGATACTGCAGGACGACGACACCCTGATCCGTGCGTGTCCATCCATCTTCCTTGTTTTCCGTCGTTCCGCCTCGCCATCCCGTCGTGAATCCCCCGGGCTGCCTTGGGCTTCTCGAACCGCCGGGAAGCTCGACCATGACGTGAGCGTCGACATGAACGATCGCTGTTTACGCTCGCGCTCTTCTTCGGCTCGTGCAGCGTGCTCATTCTTGCTCGTTTTTGCCAGACGTCGGATTCCCAACGTCGCTTCCGTCCGTGTCCAATGCCACCCCGACGATCGTCCACCTCTCCATCCGCCCGTGTGCCCCTCCGTCGGAAGATTTCGCACTCAACAAGAAGAAGCGGCTCAGCGTCGCGATCGGGAGACGGCTCTCGACCGCAGGCGTTGCCTTGGGCGTCGGCGTGGTGGGCGGCGCAAGGGATAACGCGCAGGAGTCCGAGGACGACGTGAGGCGATCGGGCTGTTGTACGGGTTGTACGATCTGTTGAGTCCGCGTGGTCTCTCCCCACCGAACGACGCTGCCCACCGGCGTGCATTTCACAGGATCGAGGGGGGGACCGCGGTGGATTGGATCACGTCATTGACACACCACTTTTTTTTTTTTTTTTTTGCCAAGGGGTTGGCAACTATCGCACGCGGATGGATGGAACATGTACTTTGTGGATGTGTACAACTTGCAGCTGGATGTGCTCGGTCCGAATCTCTCGTTTATCCTCTTTTTTTTCGCTCTCTCTTCCACGCTTTTGTTTATGGTTTCCTCTATTGCTGTGTGCGCGTGCGGTTGCTGTCGGTCATCATGGACGCTCGCCTCTCCCCTCCTTCGCCGTCTGCTCCTCTTTTTTTTTTTTTTTTTTTTTTTTTTGGGGGGGGGGGGGGGGGGGGGCTCGCCTCTCCCCCATTGTACACACGCATTTCGTGCGTGGATTGGCTGTGTGCTCATAACGCAGCACGTCGGCGTCCTCGATGTTCACACGTACAGTACTCGACCTAACTGTAATCATAATCCGTCGAATGGGAAATCGCAATGCTGACGCCCCCGCGACCGCCGCGTTAGCCGTCTGACTACACGCGGTGGGCTCGTCGCATATCAAAATGCAGAAGAAAAAAAAAACTCACCCCAGCCGGCGTGCGGACCGATCCACTCCTGAGGAGTGGCGCACGACGGGAGGTGGGTGGCAATGGGACGCTGTGAACACGCCACGCTCGAGCGTGGTGGTCGCCACCCAATATTCGACCGCGATGTCTCTCCACGATCAACGATCCGTACGTCCGTTTCCGCACGACTCGGGCAACGCACATCGCGGTCGACACTAACACTATCCCCCCGGCACTACGGACCGGTGTCGTAGCTCAAGTCAGCATACCCCTCCAGACAGGAACGGAAGCGCGGGATCGGTACAGGTTCAAATCCCGAGGTAGCCCCCCTTCCAATGCCTGATAGTGTATCAGGTCTGCTTTCTTGCCGCCCAGCCGCGCTCTTCCAAGGCTCGGACGGCGGAGCGGAGCGGGCACCACGAGCAAGACAAGGGCGGCACCGCCGCGCAATTATCAGCATATCGCAATACGGCATTATCACCCAGGGTCTCAACGGACACGCGCGCGAGGGAATGACGGCTCACGTCCACCGTCACACGGAGCGTGCACGCCGTCGACGCCGGCACCGCCATGTCTTGGAGTGTCGTCATTGGCGCGTCCTAGATAAATAACAAGGATCACGGCAATGCAACATGTGAGCACAGAACAGACACACGTCGATCGTACTGGACAATGCGCAACCCGATCCCGGAGACGAGCATCCTCGGAGTCCCAAATTGCAACCATGACTGACTTTTCGACGGACCGACATGATCTGCCTTTCTTGGCATTCGAAGTGCTTAGAGGTGAGCGCATCCCTGCCAAGCGCTGTCGAAACTGGTGACATTGGATCGTGATGACTACTAATTTCAAGTTGTCCGTCAGCCGTAACTGACCCTGACAGAGTTTTCTGCGCCACTAATCACAACAAACCTAAGTTGAATCGCGGAAAACGTCATTATTGGGATCAGGTAATTCATGGAGACAGGTTTGTTTCCCGAGATCCAAACAAAAATGCAGGCGTCATGGGTCAAAAGACTAGGATTACCAATGTGAGAAGAACAATCTTGAAGATTTAGGGTCAACATACACGAGCGTGTCCACTGCTTGTCGCCGACTAGTAATAACCGTTGACAGCGTCCAAGACATCCTTAGGGTGGGAAATATAAGCATGCGTGCTTAATTGTCGACGGGTTAAACGTACCCATGCGTCGTCGTCCCACGGCTTGACCCCATAGGAGATCAGCTCTTGTACCTGACTGCCTGTGAAGCCACACATCGCGTTCTCATCATCCGCATCCGAATCATAGTCGTCCCATCCCAAAGGGGATGTTTTTCTCTTGCCTACCCTTTGTGACGAGCTCCCTGTGGACGACGATCCAAGGAATGGACTCCTGGCAGGTGCAAACTCAGAACCCGAGCCTCCTGGGCGAGCACGATGGCCACGTCTCTTCTTCCCTTTCGATTGTTTCTTCTTTGACGTTTGACCGGCTGCGAAGGGCTTGGTCAGGTTGTTGTAGTCAGCGATTGCTTTGTTGCACATCTGAATAAAGTCATATCTTTTCTTTTCCTTGTCGATCCATTCCGTCGTCGCCCACCAACCCGTTCGCAAAAGATACTCTTTCGAGTGCAGGTAGCTGCAACGCTCGCCAAACTTGCATATACCCATCAAGTAGTAGCGGCACACATTCCGTCCCCTAAAAGTACACGTTGTCACAATCGCAACATGGAATCGGGATAAATCGTGCTCACAGCGCGTCCCGTTCACTCTTGTCATCCGGCGCATGGGAGAACCGGCAGGCGTGCCCATTCTTGCACTCGGTACGGTTATAAAACTTGCAAGGGATGCCGTTGCCCGTGTGTTCGCAGTCGCTTGATTCAGAGAGTGATTCCCCGAGCTGGGGATCGTCCTCTAACTTGGGGGCCTCGTAGTCCGAATAGCTGTTCATGTCCTCTTCTTCCTCTTCCCAATACTGTGGGTCGCATCGTCTCTCTTCCACAAACGCCAACTCGGTTTGAGCGGTCTTGTTCCCTGGATCGAGCGTGAGAACCGTACGCAAATCTGTGGAGTGTGCCTGAGCGAGACATGGGCGCAATAATACGTAAAAGAGCATACCGATGTCTGCGGCAGTCCACATTTCCAGATGCTTCCGTGCCATGGCCCGACGGTACCGTGCCTTCACCGATGTCGGGTCTGCTGTGAGTGCCATGTCAGCTGCTGCCTCAGCTTCTACATACCTGAACGTTCGACCCGTTAGCATGGAGGAACGTCAATCAAGACTGGTAAAAAAAAATACATTTCCAGTTTCAGGTATGTGGCAGCCAAGTTGGACAACAAAACGGGCTTCTGAGACGGTCCATGGACGTCAATAGCCTGTTGGTATCGGCTCAGCGCTTCCTGGAAGTCGCCGTCACGAAAGAAGGCGTTGCCCTGGGCATGGTTCGGTGAGCACGGTCCGCTGGTAAAGAAAGGCGGGATGGAACGGGAAGAGCGCACACACCTCCTCTTTCAACGCGTCCGACGCGCGTCGTCGCTCTGCTGCTTTAGCTGCCCGCTTGGCTTGTCGCGCAGACAGCTTTTCCTGCACGAGGCTCAAGGTGTCCGCCGGGACTGCCGACGGGGACTCGTCCAAGCGAGTATCGTTCATCGTGGTCGAGTGTCAGGACAGGACAAAATTTCCCGACGGCTCGTCGAGCTGCCCAGGCTCGTGCTGTAACGACTACGCGAGTGACGCGCAGTCGACATGAGGTCCGCGTCACGCTCACGTGCATTCTAACTTAGGTCACGTGTATCTGTTGCGGCCTTTTACCACTTCTCTGCCGGGTTGGTGGGTCGATTCGCACATCTAGGCCGCAGCCCGCAAATCAGGTACGAGACGCATACGAAACCTCGCCGTCATCCAGGAATGGGAGAGTGATCATCAACTGCCTTGCGCTCGGAGGATGATCTGATCCAGGTGACGTGTGCAGGACATCGTCTTTGAAGACGTGCCTCGAGTGAGTACCCGACCGGACTGCCATCGGTCACCGTCATCATCACACCACGATCAGCGTATTCATCCATCCGCTGTGATACCGCTCCAATCCTCACGTGAAACATTGTGCTAATCGGGCTGGTATCAGTGTGCAATGTCTCTGCTATCACCGTGCGGGCAGCCATTCGGTCCA
>JBBPMG010000742.1:0-14015 GCA_038090195.1 Boletellus deceptivus | reverse complement strand
AAAATCCATGAGACTCTGAGCTGATGTGATGAAAATGCACGGACAGAACCAGAGGGCAGCCGACGACCAGCTTAGGAGACTTGAGGGAGCAATCCTGACGCCAAACGTCGAGTAGTCGCTAACCAACAGTCGCACTGTTAGGGTGGTTACATAATGAGGAGAGCGACAACGTAGGAGTGGCAAAGCGCAACCGTTGCCAATGCGATAAGCGTGAGATCCTGAGATAGTATCAAGGGCACCGATGTGATTCGCCTTTCGGTTTTGACGCAGCCGGGGGATGCCCGGGATCTATCAGCCACACTGACCTAAAAATGAATCCGTCCTGCGCCATTGCAACTCTGCAACACGCCTGACAACTACTCGTTCTGCAGTTGCTGCGAGATGGCGGGAAGGCGAGACCTGTGTTTTTTTCTGTGTTCCTCGTTTATTGTCCTGTAGGGCGGCGCTATGCCCTTTGCCAGACATTTACATACGTATGTTTAAGTGTACGTCGAAAAACAGAATGTGTGCCCCTCGGGTCTTATCGGCAAAGGTAGGGGGGCCCATCTGGGCAGTGGGTGCGTATGGTGGGGGGGGGCATGCGTGTGGTTGTAATGTAGGTGTATGTGTGCAACAGTGCGGCGAGACCTGGGTCTTACTTCCGATGGGACCTCACAAACGCGACGTAGGTAAGTTTTGTGGACTATAATGACTTATCTACATCTTAAAATTGGCTGTTGTGTGTACATATTTCAACCTAAGAAGTTGTTTTAGTTATATCATACTCACGAGCCCACTCAAGCTTGTCGCAAGTATATGGAGGATGACTGCGGAATGCTGGAGTAATACGGGCTTGTGCACCGGTCCCGGTCGATAGAAAGTACCAACCATTAGCTGCCTGAACGAGCTTTCCAGGAACCTCGTGCTAGTTCGTCATCGTGCAAAGGATTACTGTAGATATAGAACCAAGGAAACACATAACCGTTCAACCAGTACAACTTCAATAATGACATCCCCCTTGGTAATCGGCGTTTCATACCCCTCGTGAAAACCCGCTCGCCCTCTGCAAGCCCATTTCGCTATAAAATCCTCGCCCACCTCCGGCGTCTTCCTCAAACCATCAACTCGCCTTCAACGCGTTATTGACACTCAGCCCCCACCGCCCTCACCTCTTCGCCGCCATATTTACCCTCGTGAGACACCAACAACGTCCGGGCGAGGTCCCTACATCTATCAGGGTCGTTCGCCCGCAATACTTTCCAGCCAGTCAAACCGCGGAACGCATTTGAACCCGAGATGCGCGGTTTGGAGGACGAAGAGAACGAATGACCAGGAAATGCGGTTGGATGGAGCACGTAGTATGACAAGACAAATCGCGGAGACGTGAGACGTGGGCAGATCAACGAACGCGACGATGCTCTCGGCGGCACAGTCGACGGGCACCCACGACACTTGTTCCTCCAGCTCGGGAAGAATCCCGATCGTGCCTGCACACTGCGTTGTCCAAATTCATCAGCCTTGGGCGAGAGCAACCAGCGGACAAAAGAGCGAGAGACCGACCGTCATAACGAGAGAAATCGCCTTGGACTCACTCCAGATTCTGTTCGTCATATCGCTTACCAAATGTCCGATACCTGCACAAAGCATGACTCTTGAGTCGATGTCGTTCTGGGTCACATACGTAGAGCCGCTGTGCGCACCGGTGTCTTACGTACAGCGATCCGACAGCTTCGGTCATCCACTTAGATTGTACACTTCACACAGACGACGATGCCCGGTCAGAGAGGGGTACCCCGGAAGAACGTGGATCCGTCACTGCTTCGGGGATCAATCCAGGTGCAGGCCAAATCGACACTACGCTGCTAGATGATGCGAAGAAAAACCTGTCATGTCTGACGTGTGGCGAAGGTGCGATGTGGATCAGACCTACCATGCCATGAATGTGCGTTTCGAAACTAGATCATTCGGGGATCCATCTCCGCGATGTGGATATACGCACCTAGAAACGCCTAGATTAAAGTTGGCCGCCCAGGCATCCTACCGGAACAATATGAGGGAAACCAGGGTAATAGAAACAGGGAAAACACGTACGTGGAAGATGGTCGTCACTCGACTCGCGGTCTCCTGGCCCTGTCGGTCTGCCGGTAGATCTACGGCAGGTGGTACCACGCAGTCGTTCCCGGTTATATGTGCGTCACAAACCGACAACAGCTTTCGCATATTCATTGACATCTTCAGCCGTTCCACCACAAAGACAGTAGACCGTTTCCACATCCGAATCAGCAAGAAGTTCGTCCAGGGCGTACGATCCGCGCGAGCCCGTAGCACCGTTCAAGACTACCTGAGAAAAGGATAAGAATAACCTTAATCACGCAACGGTTCAACGTCGAGGGAACTGGATGTGCGCACAACTTTTCTAGGGATTGAGGCGGCATGGTTATTCGTAGTGTTGGCGTGCCACGGCCGAGAATGCACGAAGTGGCTATATTCTTCAACCAACTCAACCAACTCGAGCGTCGCCTCTCGGGCTCAATCTGCCAGACGTCACTGTTTTCGCTAGAGGAACAAAAAAAGTAAGCAATGATTACGATGAGCTAAACATATGCGCACCTGGTGATTGAAGGATGTTCAAAGACAGCGTTGATGGACAAGTTCCGTCCACCAAGATCAACTTCCTGGAAAACGCCTCTTAGCAACCACAAGATTTGAATCAGGGAATAAATGCACACCCTCTGAATGCCGTTTCGAATTCGCGTCGACTTCGAGGCAATTGGCCTTTCGATCATCCTCCCAATCACCTCCCTTACAATAATCTTCGCCTTCACCTCCGGGCCTTCGACATGCCTCTTGTTCGTTGATTCCACCTTTCCTGCACACATTTTCTCGGTCATTGTCTCAAATTCTTTGTACACCCTTCACCCCAGAATACTGCCCTTATCTGCTCTCGGAACCGCCGACCCGTACGAGAGAAGCACAAGGGACTCTATTGACAGTCGAGAATGAAATGGCATATCTACATTGGCGAGTGCAACAGCCGAAGCGACATGCTGGATGAATGAGAAAACATTGGGGTAGCCTCTGTTGGGATGATCAGTGCGCCAACTTGGGTGCGACCACTCTCGAAGACGATCGCATCCGAGACGATACGAAGAGCGGAGTGAGTGTTTAATCGGGATGGGATTGGTCTACCTATAAAAGTCGGGGTGGCGAATGGGGGGAGCAAGAGAAGCCATACCATGACAAGGGTGTCGTATATCCGGGTTAGCATACTAGTATGCATCGAGGATCGTTGGATGTTTGATGAACAGATCTCTGGTGACGAAGGACTTGTCCGGCTGGCGAGACGTCGTCTACAATACCTTCAACAATCAAGACACAAGCATATTACTACCTGCCTCAGTATACCATTCATCCAAGACGCACGACTCGCATGTCACTTTCAATAGGACCAATGCGCAAGTATTCGTACACACCAGAAGGAACATAGGGACCCGTTCCGCGCATCTAGTTCCATGCCTTGTCAGCGTCGAAATCGCGGAAGAACGCCATGAGGTGACACATCTCAGCTGAGTAACCCTTCGTGAACCAAATATAGCGTGCATAGAAAAGGGACAGAGAGACCACAACGCCACGCCACGCGAGACAGGAAAGTCGCCGAGTTCGTCAGGACAGGGATAGTAACTGAAAATGACCAACGTGGACGTTTAAGAACTTGCATTCCCTCCGGTGTCTCGGCAAGTAGTTCAAGAGCAAAAGGAACGCCATAAAATGCGTCTACATCCATTGATTGGGAGAGTAGCTTGCTGATGCTCGTAGACGTGAGCGGGATAGATGACGTCGGAAACAAATAGAACAGTTTCGCGGCGGACCACGCTCGACGCAGGTTCACGGGCCATGACCCCCTACAACACGGATTTGATCCATCCAGCATGGAGAAAGGAAGCCAACGAACGTGATACAATGGCGCCGTCGTCAGACCGGTACGACCATAATTTGTCCTGCATAATCCGACGGCAGCCTTGTTGGTTATAATAACGGGTTTGGGAAACCACTTGAATGGATGACCATTATCAAGAGAGGGTACTCGGCTTTAGGAATGAGGGGCAGGTCCTGATGAGTCTTGCGTGGATGGCGAGTTATTGGGCGAAAGGAAGAGTATCCTCGGGAAGGGTTGTGGAAGCACAGTAGCCCATGCGATACAAGCACATTTCTGTAACGATATAGTCAATGTTGTTCATGCTCAGCAGCCCAACTGTGAGCCTGCGCCACCCTTTTCCTAGGCAAGGTATCGGTGTCTCGGAAGTGGTTGGCAAGGGGAGATGTGGCCGCATCAAGCTTAGTGGTGGCGACTTCGTGTACCGGAACCCAGGTGAGGTAGAGCGTGCGAGACAGGCACTGGAAACACGTTGCAGTTCCCGTCTGGGGGTGTTGGTGCACTCTCTCTGCGATGAGCTGGACAGAAAGTGTGTCTCACGCCGCTCGAGGTTTGCGTCTATGGCACGTAAGCGAGCTATACAATTCTTTGAGCTCTGGTACAATTGCTCGTTCACCTCACCAGTCCCGCCCTCAACATTTGGCTCCAACTGCTCTTGGATGGCTGACAGGGCATGCCAGCCACTCGTGCCCATAAAAGCGGGTCTAGCGTCCGCCTCACTGTTTTCCGTCTTTCGACATGCGATTCTTGCGGCTGCTCCACCGCCGGACAAAGTCAGATGGCGACATCTCCACTTTGTTGTCCCGGCGACTCTCAGCGGGGGTCGTCGCTCCCGTCTTCGTCCCGTTACCGGCGTCTCTCCCCTCCTTCGATCCCGCCACTGAGCTCTACGCCCTACCCACCGACCCGCGCCAGAGCATTGTGGATCTGAACCTCATTGATGACCTCAACGCGAAGAACATCCGGATGGAATCACAGCTCGCTCGTCTCCAGGCAGAACGCTCCTCTCTCGAGCAGGATCTTGCCGACTACCGAGCGGACCTCCTTCACACCCGCACAGAGCTCTACTCGGAGATGCTTTCCACTGCGCGTCAGCAACAACGGGCCATGGACGACTTTGGTATCATCCAGAAGCTCGAAGCTCGCCACCAGCGATTCTGCACCCTGTTGGCCGACATTGGAGTACCTCGCTCTGCTGTCGACGAGATTTGTCGAATCACTCAGTCAGGAAACGGATCGCCGGAAGACATCCTCGTGGATGCAATCAAGGATGCCTTGAATGACAGTAACACCCTCTTGGCTAGGCTCAAGCCCATAATCAAGGACGAGCGCACTCCAGAGCACTACCAATCCGCGCTTAACCTGACGCTGAGTATTCGCAAGGAACTCAAGTCGCAGAAGAAACGATCCAAGTTTTGGAAGAATCTCGCTCAAGAAGACGGTCGACACGCAAGCATTATCACACCTTCCCCTTCGGACATTTCGTCTATTCGTCACAACCTTTCTCCGGAGAGGCGAAGTGCATTGGATGCCCTCATCGCGCGCCGGCGTACGGCCGGAAACTTTGGGAACACCGATGGCGATGGCGACGTGTTTGGGGGTCACCGAAGAGAATCGGCTTTGGACACCCTAGCCAGTTCGCTCGCTTCTCAGCCACGAAACTCTATACAGGACGTCCTGAGACTCTCTCCATCGGTTTCTTCCACATCATCTACGTCGATGCAATATCCCTCCTATCTTTCAGGCCACTCTCAGATTCTTAGGAATCCGACCCTTGAGACGCCAGTCATACCATCTCGTCTTCTATCCCCCCTATCCACATCTCTTCGTCGCTCCTCCCGAGGCTCCTTGCAGTCCTTCGTCCTCGGTACTGTAGACCTGAATGTCTCACGATCATCCCCTATCGACCCTATACTTCCAGAAGAACTAGAACAGCAAACGAACTTTAGTACCGGTCCCGCGTCTATGGTGACTGTCAGCCAAGATCTTCTTCAGGTCTGTCCGTCCCCACTGTACCTCATCTTTCATTGTCCCGTTTTTATTTCCCTTTCCTTGCCTAGAACACTAGACGCGCATCTCATGCGCACAGTCATCGCCGTGTTTCCTCGACAGCTTCCAGGCGTCCTATACACACACCCTCGGCCCGCGCCTCTTTCCGTCTTTCAGCGGTGTCGCCTATCCGAGTATCTCATCCTGTGGGACATTCAATGGAACCTGGCCCTGATACTACAGGAAACAGCGCTATCGACACACTCTCGTTTCGCACGCCCAATGCTATGATGCGCCTCTCGGACCTCGTCACGAGTACCAACTCCGATTCGTATACTCCTGCGTCGAGCGATATGACGAGAAACGATGACACTCCCTTCAATGATGCGAGTGTGCTACCCAAGTACGGATCTGATACGCCGCTTTCACTGACGAATCTGGAACTACGAGTAGCGTCGACGACATTGAATGAATCTAGTACCTACGAACCTCTCGGTGGGAAGACGTGCTCTCATGACACTCGATTTTTGGAGCATTTAGAATGCTCCATGTCGATGACGATGTCGGTGGCTGCGTCTGAGTCTGGTGCCGACGTGCAGGACGGACACGACCGCAACAATGGTAGCGAATACGAACGCGAGACCAATCGTCTACACACCGACCTGGGTACAGGAACCATTCCGGTCGACGAATCCAAAGACTCGCTCTTCACCACCTCTGCCTCCTCGATTTCTGCCAACGACACGCCTGCGCCCACCACGCCGCCCACGCCCAGCCCGAGTCCTATTCCCGACCTGAGTGCGACCTCACCCATCAGCGCGGGCATGGGCAAAGCGTCCATCGGACGAAGCATGCTTCCTGTGCTCGCGAAACACCTCAGGCGCCTCTCCCTCTCCGGAATGTCTCCAGATCGAGAACGAATCATGGATAAGTTGCGCGGACTGCGTTCGCTCTCTAGGTCCAGGTCTCGTTCCGGTCCTGGGTCGCCGCCTGTCGACGCCGTCTGGCAAGCATCTCCTGCGCGTTCGGAATCGAGCAAGAGCGAGAACCTCGCTACGAGCCCGAGCCCCGTCAAAGGGTCCGGGATACCGGTCTTGCAGAGGAGGATGACGATCCGTGCGCGGAGTGCGTCGGTAAGGAAGGCCTAGTGGCTGGTGAGGTTGTGGGTTGTCCCCTTTGTTTATCCTTTATCCATCTCCCCCCCTTTCTCCATACCACTTCTTTACCAGCTGTTGTTTGCCTGCAGTGGATCTCGGTAACAGATGCATTTGTTGTATATATACATGCGGTATCTTATTTCGTAACTCTTCCAGTACGGGCAATGCAACGGTCGACCCTGGGACTCTATACCCCTCCGTGCTCGTCGCGTGCGGCAAGTGTGAATGGTTGCTTGTCAACCTACGTTTTTCATTACCGCCGTAGCCCAAACTCGGTGCCTTGGCAATCGATACCTCATTCTCAGCGTCTGGTATCAAGAACGTGCCTAAAAAAAAGATAAAGGTACAGACGTGCATCTAGGGCCTGGTCTCCCTTTCCTTCGTACCTCAAAACGCTTCATCTATCCTCAGTCTCGTTCCACCGCCTGCTCGGCCTCCTTGGCAAGATCAAAGGCGGTCTTGCCGTCCCGTTTGAGAGCGACATACTTCTCCGTCACAATCGCTGTGATCAGCTCTGCGGGCGTAACATCAAAGCTCGGGTTGTACACTCCGCCCTCGGTCTCTGCGACCGCGCTGGGCGTGATGAGCACCTGCGCCTGGACCTTGTCTCCGAAAGCGTCGTACGTCGCGGGATGAAGGGCACCACGAACGAGACAGGCCTCCAGCGGAGGTCGGTGTTCGATCGGGATGCTGCATGCCGGCATCAAAAACGACGTGAGCGCGAGTCTGCGTGAAGCGGTGCGTGACTGGGTGGGCAAGAAGTGTCGCTCACCCTGAACCGTCGGGCTTGGAGAGATCGACGGTGCTCGTGGGCGCGACGACGACGAACGCGATCTTGTGCCTCGCTGCCAACACAGCGGCGTTGTACGTTCCGATCTGTCAAACGCGTTCTTGCGGTGTGGACAACGAGATGTCAGAACGGGCGATGGAACGACTTGCCTTGTTGGCGGTGTCGCCGTTCCTTGCGATGCGATCGGCGCCGACGACTGTGGCGGGTATTTGTTGTTATTTATGCTTATCGACAACGGACGTACCGACGGCGTGGATGGGTTTATGTTGGAAGAGGGAGCCGACCATGGTGTCGCATATCATGGTGGAAGGGATCCCGAGCGTATGGAGTTCCAGGGCGGTCAGCCTACATATGCGGCTGTGTTAATCGTGGGGGCTTTTCATTGGAGTATAGTCACCGAGATCCTTGGTGATACGGGGCTGTTTGGGTGTAATACGCCCTCTCGAGCAGCCCCTGTTCGTGCAGATATGTAATAAATCCAAGCGCCGTGCCGTAACCCTGAGATCAGAGTCAAGCTATCAACATGCGGACCCGCGAAACAGGGCGGAGGATCACCGATGTCGCGAGCGAGCCGGTGTTGCAGACGGTGAGCACGTTGAGGTACTTGCCAGACCCTCCGATGTGCGCGTGGAGCCAGTCGCCACCCAGCTTGGACATGAGGACGTTTTGGGCCTTGTCCTCGCTTGCGATCCGCTTAGCCTCGGCGATAAGATCCTTTGCGACTGTGAGCGCTGCATCGGCGTCCGGAGCCCGTGGCGCGGGTTGTTGCTCGTGCTTCGTAACAGCTCGGGAAAGGAACGTGGCAAGGTGGCGGGTGGCGCCGCCGAGGTTGACGGCAGTGGGCCTTGCAGTGTAAAGATAGTCGAGCTGCGGAGTGACATGGGCCTCGAGCAAGGAAGGAGAGCCCAGAAAATCGGGAAGCGGTGTTGACTGGATGGCTCTTGAGAGGGTCGTCGCGATGGAGAGCGATGCGAGAGAGGCGATGGCGGGCGCGCCACGGATCTGGGCGCCGATGGGTGAGCGGGTGGCGACGGGGGGAGATGGCGGACCTTCATCGACTTGATGGCAGCGTGTGCGTCCTCCACGGACAGGATGTGCACATACTGGATGGTGTGCGGGAGGAGGAGCTGGTTGACGATGTCAATCTTGTCCTCGCCGAGCGTGCGGATGGACTTGAGCGCGTCCATGGTCGTCAGTGCCACGTGGTCATCACTGCAGCCGCGCCCGCCAAAAGTAGGAAGGGTCGAAATCACATGCTGACTGCACGCCTGATGGTGGTATAATAGCGACGATGCCCTCCACTGGCCCCCAAGACCACTATGATTGACCATCTCCTGGGCCGCCCGAGCCCCTCCTGGAAACGCACCCAGGTACACTTCTCTCCCGAGTACCACACCCAGCTCACCCAATCCTCACGCCAGGTCTTCCTCGTCATCTTCTTCTGGATCTGGAGGCTCGTCTACGGACACCCGGGCGCACCGCGATTCTTGGGACTGAGGGGGTTGAACAAGAGGCTTCGTATGCGCATGTATCCAGCCGTCCTCCCACACACCCCTAAATCACCCGACAGAACGTTTCTCTCCATGGCAAATCGTCGTCAGCACCCTTACTGCCGTGTACGCGCTCAAGAACCTCGACAAGATCCTAGGTCTTGGTTGTAAGCCCCCACCCTTTTCTTCGTCAGTCGGGATGAACGTTCTCTTTGCTTCGCCTTAGCCCCTGAGCCACTCGCCCAATTGGTGAGTTCAGCCTACTCCTCGGGAAATGCGGTTTCATGCCGTTTTTAGTACTCACCTTCATATTACCGTGCGACCTGGATAGTGACTGGTCTCGACGCCGGTTTCGCAACTGCGATGTCCATTCGGCCCAGGTGGCTCAAGGACATCTGCTCCATCTTGTTCTCGGTCTACTACATCATCTATGCCAACGAGGCGGACGAAAAGGTGCGCACGATCCCTGCCACGACGACTCGGCTCATGTACACCCACCTAGCTTCGGCGATTCAGAGCTGTGCCCACCATCGAAATGCTCCGAGTTACGTGGGAGAAGACATGTAATCCTTATGTAATCCACTCGGTCCGAGGAACCCCTATACATGCACTCATTCATTCTTGTCAGCTTCGATTGATAGCGCAAAGCCCAATCATATCACTTCACCGAAAGATCCTTCTGCCGCGCCCTTCCACTTCAATATATGATCGTCCAATCACAGTCCACATTTACTTTGCGCCGCCCACCCCCCAGCTTCATAATACCACAGATCTCGTCCTCGATTTCCCTGGTGGCGGGTTCGTGGCGATGTCACCGGACCATCATGATGAACGACTGCGCACTTGGGCCCTTAAAACTGGTAAACCTGTGCTCGCCGTCGACTATGGAAAAGCTCCCGAATGTAATAGCGCACTACCTTTTCATTTCGTCAGTCGCTTGACCGTGCGTTCCTCAGATCCCTATCCGTTCGCAATGGACGAGTGTTTTGACCTTTACCGACTTCTCGCGGAAACATCTGGTAGGTGCATCGGCATGTCCGGTAGGAAACTCAATATGATCATGTCCGGCGACTCGGCGTAAGTCTTTTGGCCCTGCACAGCATCCTTGGCGCTTCTCTCCTCATGCTCTCAACAGTGGGGCTACGCTTGTCGTGGGTGTCATGGTCAGAATCCTACAGTATAACGCCGCCCTCCCCGTCGGAGAAGCCAAGCTCCCTGCGCCGTTGTCTCTCGTACTCAACTATGCCGCGCTAGACTTCAACTTCACGTCTTGGATGTCCCCAGACAACCTTCGCGTCTTGCGAACCGAGCAGTCCACGGGCGATCTCCCTGGCATGCGCGAATTAGCGTTGCAGAAGAATCACCTACAGCACGTCAGCCCGCTGAGCATGGTAGAAGACCACCGTATGCGAACAAAACGTCCGAAGAGGCCCAAGAGTTGGAGGGATGCGCTGCAGGATCTGGCGGGGAGGTCAGAGGACGTATCTCCGAAACACAATCATTTAGACATGAAACGCAAGTCGTCGATGAAATCATTCGAGGTGTCATGCGATGAGCACGAGTCATGGGCGGACTCTGAGAGCGAGGAGGGGGGATTAAAGCCTGTAAGAGAGGAGGATCGTCCCATTGAGGACCGTGTGCGCGTTGTGTACCAGGACACCTCGGACAAATGTGGGCTTCATCGGATGCTTGAGAAGCAGCAGGAACAGCTATCGGCGGCAGTCACGCAAGCGAACCTCGAGGCAACCACGCTTGTCACTGGAGGCCACGGCGGCAAGAGCATGAGTAAAAACCGGGAACCCATTGGCACAAGACTCACTATGACGAGTCGCACTGGATACTTTCAGGATCGTATCGTCTCACCCAGTATGGTAAGTCGGTGAATGCATCGCACTCGGATCACTGGGTACTTGCGTAATGAGCAACGAATGCTCAACCGATCAACAGATGCGTGCCATGGCCATCTTGTACATCGGGCCTCACCGAAACCCTGACTTTGCAACCGATTATTTCATCTCTCCTATTCTGACGCCGTCGTCACTTCTCGCGCAATTCCCACCGCTGTTAATGCAATGCGGTGAGAAGGACCCGTTTGTGGATGACACAGTCATCTTCGCGGGGCGAGTACGCGAAGCAAAGCGTGCTCGGAAAGCCGAGCTTGACCTCATACTCACGGGCAAGAGCGCCAAGTTTGGCGAGGGCCTGCGAATGACGGACGTCCATGTTGACGACATCGCAGAGGGCGAGGCCGCGAGGATGGTTGCCGAACGAGATCAGCTTTGCCGCGAATCGGAGGAGGATTGGGTACAGATGGTCCTGTTTTCCGACTGGAGCCATGGGTACCTACAGATGATGACACTGATGAGCGAAGCCAAGGCCGTGGTGGAAGATCTCGCAGAATGGATAGAGGACGCGTTTGTGCGCCACTCGGGCGAGGAAGAGAGGACGAGCGACGTTCTCGAAGGCATGAACACGCGAAGGACAAAGAAAAGGAGGGAGACGAGACGGGACTCGCCCCAGACATCTCGCTCCCCGACGAAGAGGACATTAAGCCACGCAAAGTCGGCCGAGCATTACAGCAGTGACAGCAATGGGAAGGTGGATCCGAGCCCACTGGCGTCTGAGACGGAGACGGACGACTCGTGTATCACATTTGTTGCACGAAAGCGTGGTGGGAGCGGGACGCCGGCGACTCAGTCGCGGAGGAGCTTTGATGAGCGGCCGGATGATGTGATGCATATGAAACAAGGGCACTCGTCGCCGGCGCTCCTGGGCAAGCAGGGGGACGTTCGCGACCGGGAAAGCGCGAATGGGACAGCGCGGGGAGGTAACGGGAAGACGGGGCAACGGATTACGGAGACGGAGCTGATGCGCCGACGGAGGCTGCTGGACGCACACATCTTTGAGGGGCAGCAGGAGTAAAAGTGGTGTACGGTATGACGACATGGGTGGAAATGGGAAAACCTTGTGTGAGCCCACCACGCCCTGGTGACGGCGGGCATGGGAAAGCAGGGACAGAACGGGGCAGCGCAGGACGAGAGACGGATGACGTGGATGATCAGAAAACACCGCATTGGGGTGCTGAACAAGCATGCCCGATTTGGAAGGTGGGCGGTGCTGCGGCGCTGCATGCTAAATGGAGACACAGCCACGTCGGCTTGGTCCATCGCGCACTCGTTCTGCTGCCCGGCACATCGTCCACGGGCCCACCGCGTCGCTCGAGTCCGCCCCGGCTTCTCGTTCTCTTCCGTGCTCCACAGGGCTGTGTTCTGCCCCTCTCCCTCAAAAGGCGCTAGAAGTGTGTCCTGCTTTTCCACCGTACTCAAAACGGGCGACGTTCTCTACAGAACGCTCATTAACTTTCTTAGCCCTGTCTTACTTCACATCAAAAAGAAGCTTTTCCCTTCCCTCGCCCAGACAATAAAAGGGCATCCAGCGCCATGGACCTCGATCCTTCTACCCAAGCACGAGTCCAGTGGCAAAATCCTATCACACAAACACAGCAACGCCAGCCTGCCATTGACCCTGCCGTCACCCACGAGTTCCAATCTTATAACCATCACAGCAGCGACGTCGAGAATCTGCCCTATCCTCCCCAGCTCTCCAACATGCCGCAGCAGTCGCCCCCTCAGGCCCAGCCACCCTCCTTTCCCCCTGGTGCTGGCCCCAACGATCCCGCCGAGCAGCACGCCCATTACCCTCCCGGTCATGCGTACAGGCGCAGCCACAGCAACTCCCCTTTTCGTCAGACATCCCACCCATCGCCCTACCCGATCCCCTCCACCACGGCACAACCCCCGCTCCCCCCCTTGACACAGCCCGTTCCACACGCCCCGGATGCCGTCAAACAAGAAACCGCATACTATACGCCCACTGCTGCGGAGCTCTACACCCAGGCGCTCGCGTCGTCCTCGGTCCCACCCGGCGATGGATCAGCCCATTACCCGTCCTCGAGCGGAGTACCGAGGCTACCGCCGATTCTGCAGGTGGAGAAGAAGCAGGTGACGACGTCCGCGACCCAGGCCGCCAGCGCGAGTCGAAGGAGGAACGAGGCTCATTTCATTTGCCCCGTGCCGGGATGTGGGAGTACGTTTACGCGTCGGTTCAATTTGCGAGGTACGTGGCGAGTGTGGGTACGACCCGCCCCTGTTTATGCCTCCATCCCTGTTGCTTTAGGTCATCTACGATCGCATACGGAGGAGCGCCCGTATGTGTGCGAGTACCCGGACTGTAAGAAGGGGTTCGCGAGGCAGCACGATTGCAAGTGAGTGTCATCGATCGTCGCATCAAGCGTTTTGGGATGTCCGAGGATGCGCTGTCGTTTCATATCCGCGTCCGTTGCTGATCACTCGACTCACAGACGGCATCAAGCATTACACGCTACGCGGTCACAGTCCAACATTTGCCAGGGCTGTCGGAAGACATTCAGTCGCCTGGATGCACTCAACGTAAGTGATCATCATGAAGTGCTTCTGCCGTGGCACTCCTCTTTGTTTGGATCTCATTCATCGGTTATATAACAGCGCCATCGTGAGTGTGTTATGGGGACGCGTGCCCATCGGTTATATGAAAATCATGGCTGACCCATTCCCGTTGCAGTGCGTTCGGAGGGTGGCGCGGAGTGTAGGCAGGCCGTCGAGGCTATGCAGCAAGCACAGGCGCAGGCTCAGGCCCAA
>JBBPMG010000741.1:0-14045 GCA_038090195.1 Boletellus deceptivus | reverse complement strand
CGTCACCCACTGGAACGCAATCAAGCACTTGTTCAGGTATATCCAGGGCACTCTCAGCTATGCCATCACCTACTCCCCAGATCCTGCCTCTCGCGAGCTATTTTCGACATTCTCAGACGCAAACCATCGCGGATGCAAAGACTCTGGGTGTTCTACTGGTGCATTTGTGGTCAAGATCGGATCTGGTGCTGTCTCCTGGATGTCCAAGTGCCAGCCTATTGTTGCGCTTTCCACGACAGAAGCAGAATATGTTGCAGCATGTGAGGCTTGCAAGGAGATTGTTTGGATGCGCAAGCTGCTACAGGAACTTGGTTTCACACTCAGTGGGCTGGTATTGGTTGCAAGATGTGGTGGACAACAGGATCATTTCGCCTCATTTCGTACCCACAGGGCAAATGCCTGCTGATCTCTTGACAAAGGCACTACCTTGTGTGAAGGTGCAGGATTTCTGCAGTATGCTGGGATTAGGCAGTGTTACAGCCAGGTAGGAGGGATTCTGAGAGATGTGCAGTCAGGGGGGAGTGTTAGCAATATGATTGCATATTTGGACATTTCATGACCTTGCTCTATTTAGCATTCTGAGCCACATTGTGGCGATGATATTTGGTATTGTTTAGTGTGCTAGACTTTGTTGTGGAGTCCGCTGTTTCACTTTCCTTAGTCTCTTACAGTGGACTCCAGGTGTATAGTCACATTTAGTCTCAAAATGAATAGTCTCTTACAGCGGACTCCAGCTACGCAGTTCCAGCTGTTTAACACCATTCCTATGTCAACACTAACCACCTCTGGGATACCTTATATACCTCTCATCTCTGATTCTGCCAACAATGATGATAGTGGTGGCAGTCCTATGCCTATGGTTGCTGGGGATCTTCATCCTAGGGGGAGCCATATCCCTGATGATGATGAGGATGACAATTTTGCAATGCTGATTGCAGCTCCATGCAACATGTCTGAAGAGCCATATGAACCTCACTATGACACACCTGCAGGATCCTCATGCGAGTCATCAGAGGACCCTCACATGCCTCCACCTCAACTGGCACTGGAGCTAGAACTGAGTCCAATTGGGATTGGAGCCTGTCTCCCTCACAGAACATGTCAGCCACTGTGCAAGTGGTGGAAACTCAGTCCAGCCCAGCTCAACCTGAATCAGAGAGTGAAAGCAAATCAGAGGAAGAGGCCAATGTCACACAGTGTTTTGGAGCCAATACTCCACACCTGAGGTCATTTAAGGGTGTCATGAAGTGTGACAATGTGTTGGAATGGCAACAGGCCACTTTAGATGAATTCAGTGCTCATAAGATGAATGACACACAGTATTACATATACACATAGTCCTAGCTGTCAAGTGTACTTCTGTAGTAGTACAAGACTAATAGAGATCCAGGTCTCACTATCCTTCTTTAAGGTTGGACTCATGGATGGCTAGCAACTATGCATGGATTGCATAGAACTAGCTGGGGATTGGTACTGTACATGGACTTGTATAAATACACAAGCAGAGCTGTACCAACTAGATATGGTAGTACTGTCTATGGTAGTTGGAGTTACTCAATATGGGAATAGGGGAATCGCAGTGTAACAAGAGATACACTGTGGGAGTGGTAACATCTGGATGTGGAAGTGTAACATTTATAGTACAAATAAGGAAGCACAGCTCACAGAATGGCCAACAAGTCAAGATATAGTGGTAGCATCTCCTCATTGAGGGGAATTACCATATCTGATGGAGATAGAGGTGGAAATGAGTCATCAACATAGTGTGATGGGAATACTGCAGAAGACAAGAATTGAGGAAAGAAGACATGGAATGGGTAAGCCTGTAAGAAACCATAACATTACCCCCTGTGTAGATCTGAGACACCGACTCAGAGTACCTCAGTGGAGATGGACAAGGGGGAAGATGGTCCATCCAAAGGATTGTGTGAGCTGGTGGGTATGTCATTGTGTCCGTTCCTCTGAGTGCAGGTGGCTGCAACATGTCCTGTTCCTCCACAGGTAGTACAGAGTTGAAGGAGGCAGGTATATTGAGGATGTCCTGGAGCTGTGGTATGACAGAAGGGGCAAGAGTAGTAGACACAGTCAACATGATAGTGGTTGAGAGAACTGCAGTGGTGGCATGCTGCTTGCCTCCTCCATGCAGGTGTAACTGTCAGGGAATCCTCCTCATTGGTCTGGTTTCCCTCCTCTGAGTCTGAGATCTGTCCCAGTCTGATTCTAAGAGCTTGAGTATGGATGGATTGGCTTTGGTGTGGTCTGGGAGGTACCTGTGCTGTGGAAATGGAGTTGGACAGTGGGGTAGAGGGGACAAGTGTGGCAAAGTTGATTGCCAGTGGTGGAACAGGTAAGGGTTGCAGTGATACCAAGTGTAGTAGGATAGGAACAGGGGTGCTGTGGTTGGTGTGTATGATTTGGTCCATCTTGTGGGGGAGGTTCCTCCTACCAGTAGTATTCCCTATATTCACTATCTGAGAGGAGGGCCAACCTAATCTGAAGAGTGGGAAGGTATACGTGCTCCAGGAGTCAATAAATGAGAGAGATCAATCCAGCTGCTTCAAACAACTCAAAGAGGGTAGTGTGGACTCTTCCAAAATGGATGAGACTGTGAATAGTGGTGATGCAATGGGGAAGTCCCAACTCTTCTATAGTTCGGGAGGAGGCAAAGAGGTCCACGGTTAATCTGCATGTGTGGGAGTAGGAGTAAAGTCACAGTAGTAGTGGGAGAAATGTGTTGGCCTCCAGTTGAAAAAGTCATTTGAGAGCAAAGACCGCATCTGGAGAGTCACCCTGGATTGGCATTGCTGGTCCAGCCTCCATTGGTGGTATCCTCTCCTGGAAACATCACAGAGAAACCCCAAGTCCACATGGGCCTGGGTAACTTGTGTGGCTGGATAGGATCAGGAAGTCCAATGTCTGTTTGTGGAATAGGCTGGGGTGGTGCAGCAATGGTGACAGCATATCACATGTTGTTCTGAAGGCTGATGATGTGCTAGTGGGAGTCCCAGACGCAAAGACAAACTAGGAGAAGAGAAAGGAAAATGAAAGCAAAATAAAGAGAAAGAAGAACAAAAGCGGGAGTTGGAAGAACTAGAAAGGAGAACATTCTAGCTATTTATTGTATGGATTTTGCCTGCTCAGGTGGGATGTCTTCTTCATCCAGTTGGAGGGAATTCCTTGGGATAGGCAGCCTTATATGCATTTAGTAGTTGGCATGCTCCTGTCAGGTTCCATTCTGGTTCCCAAGTGTTCTCTGCTGTGGAGTATCCTTTCCAGGAGACAAGGTACTGCCTTTGGCCAGTGGTGCCTTGATGACTTAGGATTTGTTGGACCTCATACTGGTCTTCTCCTGTGATAATGTCAGGTGGCAGATTAAAGAAGTTAGGGCCATGTTCCACAGGCTCCTTGTAAGGAGATAGTAGGGAGGCATGGAACATGGGGTGTACCTTCCAGGTGGGAGGAAGTTGCAATTGGTAAACTACTGGAGAGATAACCCTTTCTATTTCAAATGGTCCTTCCTGATAGGGTGCTATTTTGCAAGAGGGATATTGCATTTGGAGATGTCTGTTATCTAGCCAGACTTTGTTACCTACTTTCCAGGGTCAGAATTTTGATTGGACATGTTCTGCCATTTGTTGTCTGGCTATGTGATGGACATGCTATGTCTCTTTTTGGACTTTCTTTAGGAGAATGAGGCATTCTTTCAAAGCAGGGAGGAAGATTTTTCCAAGGTTAGGGTAAGCATGGTGTTCATATCCCATCATTAGAGAGAAAGAGGTTTGTTTAGTGATGGAATGTGCTGCAGCATTGTGGGAGAATCCAGCCATTGGAAGGAGCTCAGACCAGATGTGGGGATTCCCTTGGCAGAAGATGCATAAGTAGGTTTCCAACTCCTGATTCACTCATTCAGTTTCCCCATCAGTTTGTGGATGGTAGGTGGTGGAGAGGGCAACATCATATTCAAGAAGTTGAGCAAGTTCTCTGGTGAATGCAGAGGTGAATTGGAGGCCACAATTGGAGATAAATTTGTCATGTAAACTGAATCAGGGGAAGATCTTTTGGAAGAATAGGGAGGCAATGCCCTTGGCATCAATGTTTTTGGTACATAGGGTGAAAATTACCCCCTTTGTAAGATTGTGGTTGACCATGACCATGATTGAGTTAAATCTGACAGATAGGAGAAGATCTGTAATAAGATTGACAGAGATGGACTGAAAAGGGTGAGTGGCAGTGCTGGGAATGGGATTCACTGGAGAAACTGTCAGGTGTGTGAGAATTTTGGAGGCCTGACAGGTGGCACAACTGGCAATGTACTTTTGCATGAATCTGGAGAGTCCCAGCCACCAATAGTCACATTGTAGCAGGTGTAACAGACAGAAAAAGCCAATGTGTCCTCCTGCAGCTGAGGTGTGAATGGAATGGACAAGATTCTGTCATACAGATTCAGGAATGTAAAATTGGCCTTTGTAGTAAAGGGAATCTTGGTCAAAGGTCCAATTGTGGCAGGAGGCTCTTGATAAGATGGAATGATCCTGGTCCAGGGCAGTCAGGGCATCAAGTATGAAGGGGTCAGTAGGGGTTGATTGAGTGATTTTATCATAGAGTGCCACATCAAGGGCATAGGCAAAATGGACCCCATGAAGGAGGGTTACTCCTTGATTGTTGGTATTGGTGTTGGCATTCAGGGAATGGGAGAGTGTGTTGGCCAGAGCCATATTGGAGCCAAGAATATGCTGGATGATTAGGTTGAAATCTTGTAGGAATAGCATCCAGCAGGCTTGTTGTCAAGAAAGTTTCTGCAGTTGTCAGAAGTTCATTAGATTCTTATAGCCAGTCATCACAGTCACTGGATGTTGAGTTCCTGAGAGGTAATGTTGCCATTCCTCCAGTGCCTGAATAACAGCTAACAACTCCCAATTGTAGATGTTGTAGTTTTGTTCTTCAGGAGAGAAGGTTTTTGAGAAGTAGGCCACTGGATGGAGATCTCCATTGAGATCCTTCTGCATCAGTACCATGCCACATGCAACAAGGGAAGCATCTGTCATGACAAAAAATGGTTGTTCAAGACAGGATAGTTGTAGGACTGGACATGTGCAGAATGATTGTTGTAAGGTGAGGAAGGCTTGTTGGCATTGAGCTGTCCATTCCTAGAGAACCCCTTTCTTAGTTAGGTAGTGAAGGGGGCAAGAGATTTCAGAAAAGTTGGGGATAAATTTCCAGTAGAAATTACAAAACTCCAAGAATGATCAAACCACTTTGACCAATTGTGGCGGTTGCCAATCTCAAATTGCCTGTAGTTTTATGGGGTTGAGCATGATATGTCCAGGATAGATGATCATTCCCAGGTATTCAACTTCATTGATGTTGAAGAAGCATTTGGAAAGCTTGAAGTATAGCTTGTGTTCCCTCATTCATTGGAGCACTCATTCAGTACATTGATGGTGGAGCACCACATCCCTGTTTGTGTGAATGATAAGATCATCCATGTAGATCAAGAGCCAGCCTTCTGCTACCATGTCCTGGAATACATCATTCATAAGAGCTTGGAAGGTTGGGGGAGAATTGCAGAGTCCAAAGAACATGACTGTTGGTTCAAAAAGTCCAAATGGGGTGATAAGGGCAGCTCTCCAAGTATCTTCATCTTTTATGTGGACATTGTTATACTCCCAACATGTATCAAACTTGGTGAAAATGACAGAATCTTTCAGTTGATCTATCAGATCAGAGATCAAGGGAAGTGGATATGCATTTTTTGTGGTGTGCTGATTTAGATATCAGTAATCTTGGCAAGGTTGAAGCCCCCCATCCTTTTTCTGAACAAAGAAGAAGGGGGAGGCTTGGGGAAATTTAGATGGGTGAATCTTTCCTGAAGTAAGGTGCTCATCCATGAATGCTTTACAGGAAGCTGACTCCTTTGGATTGAGTGGGTATGCCTTGGCTACCTTTGGTGAGAAATCCCATGTAAGTTCTATAGCATGATCATAGGGTCTGGAGGGAGGTAGTTCTCCTTTTGTAGGTTTCCCAAAAATGTCCTTAAAATTCTCAAATCTTTTGGAAAGAGTTGCTTCAGTTGGGGTGGTTTTCTGTGCAAGCTCTGTGGATAACATAGTCCTGGCTATGGTGTCATGGTTTATCCCTAAATACCGTAAGAGATACTGTTGTTTAATTGGGTCTTCCTTTTCTTTCATGGGTGGTATGTCCACAGTTCTGGTAATCCAGTTGATCTTTGGGTTTGCTTCCTAGAGCCAGGTCATTCCCAAAATGACCTGTTCTTTTCTGCAATTTAGGATGAGGAATTGGTGTGTTTCCTCTTGTTCTCCTATTTTTAATTGTAGTGTAACTGAATAGCAGATTAATCCTCCCTGATTTGTGGACCCATCTACATTGTTTGCTATGAAAGGTAGGGGAAGTCGGTTGGTTTTCCACTGATTGGCTCATACTAGGTGTTTATGGATGAAACACCCAGTTGCCCCACTGTTGACTAGGACAGTTACTGCAATGGGTTTATGCATGCCAGTTTTGTATAGTTAAATGGGGAGTTTGATTGCTCTAGAGTTTGTTCCTAATACAAAAACTGGTGCGAGGTTTATTGGAGGTACAGCCATTGCCTCTGTCCTCCTGGTCAAAAATCCTGTTCTAAAGTGATGGCTCAAACTTGTTCTTCTTCAGGGGTAGTGCAAACTTTGAGGATTTATAACAGCTCATTCCTGGAGAGATCACTGTTCTGGATGAATTCCTCCAGTGCATCCATGGTTGTTTGGACTACAGCTATCTGTGGTCTATTTTTTGGAGATGGATGACCATTTCTTTTTTTGTGATTGGTGGACCAGCAGCCTACATGGTAGCATACAAGGCATTTGTTATTCCTCATATGTTCTGCTCTTTCTGTAGGGGTAAGACAGATGGAATCAACATCCATAGCATTTGGGTCTCAGGTTGGGGTTGTCTGGGGTGAGGAGGCAAATGGGATGTAATGGGTCCTGGACATTCCTGAATCTTTTTGAACTTTTGGAAGTTCTTGTCAAAGATATATGCTTGCTTGATCCAATCCTTCCACCCTTTGGGTTGGGGGTTGAGGATGGCCATGGTATTGGCTAGCTTTCTGTCCACTCCCCTTTGAAGGATATTGATAAGGATGTCATTATGCCCCTCATCCAATCCACTCCTATAAGCTTGCAGCTCAAACATGGTGGCATAGGAGTCAAAGTTCCCTCTTTTAAGTTGTTGGGAAACATTCTTCTTGTTGGTGCTGGAGAATTCACTTTGTTTTAGGTCATAGATGGCATTCCTTGCTTGTTCTTTAAATCCAGATCGAATGAACACTGCCCAGAATGCTGCTACAAAATCATCATATGAGGAATCTGGAGCTTTATTGTACCAACTCTCAGTGAATGCTGCACCTCTTCCCTTGGTGAGCTTGTTGAGGCAAGTAAGAATCATTTCTGGTTCATCCTTTTTATAGATGTGGTCATTGATTGCAAAATACACATTCATCAACATGATCCATTGTTCCACATCCTCAGATTGTCTGTTGAAGTCTCCTAGGAGAGTAGCACAAAGCTCTCCTTTTCTTTTGTCTTTATATCCTAGAGTCATATTGGCCATTTCTTTGTTGCTGTCAGAGGGTTTAGAGACTGGGGGTTGTATTCATATTAAGGGAGAGGGCAAAGGTGAGGGCTGAGGCTGTTCTACTATTACAACTGGTACTGTGGGCTGTACTGGGGCAAGCAACAAGGAGGAAGGTCTTCTCCTTCTTACTAGATTTGCAGCAGGGGAAGGTCTTCTTGTGATTCTTCATAGTATCAGCAAGGTACTTTGATAGGGATTCTCATAGGGTAAGGGCTGGCATGTCTGGGATGGCATTCCTTTGTCTTCATTATAGAACACTTCTTCATATTCCTCTTCTTCCCTAGGTGCATGGTATGACATGTTTTCAAAGGTTCAGACCCTTCTGTAAACAGCAGGGGTCAAGGGACTAGCTAGTTCCTTTGTTATGCATACACATAGTCCTAGCTGTTGAGCATACTTCTGTAGTAGTACAAGACTAATAGAGATCTGGGTCTCACTATCCTTCCCTAAGGTTAGACTCATGGATGGCTAGCAACTATGCATGGATTGTATAGAACTAGTTGGGGATTGGTACTGTACATGGACTCATATAAATACTCAAGCAGAGCTGTACCAACTAGATGTGATAGTACTGTCCATGGTAGTTAGAGTTACTTGATATGGGAATAGGGGAAACACAGTGTAACAAGAGATATGCCATGGGAGTGGTAATGTCTGGATGTGGAAGTGAAACACTTATAGTACAAATAAGAAAGTACAGCTCACAGAATGGCCAACAAGTCAAGATATAGCAGTAGCATCTCCTCATTGAGGGGAATTACTGTGTCTGATGGAGGTAGAGGTGGGAATAAGTCATTGACATAGTATGATGGGAATATTGCAGAAGACAAGGAGTTGAGGAAAGAAGACACGGAATGGGTAAGCCCATAAGAAACTGTAACACTCAGAAGCTTGTCCCCTAGCCAAAGGATTGCTCAGTGATTGTGTCCAAGTGGATGTCCACCAAAAAATATCACACTGATGGCTCCTTTGAGCAATACCAGGACCATTTGGTCACACAGGGATTCTCCCAGCAACCTGGATTCAAGTACCTCAAGGTATTTGCCCCTACAGGGCATCTTCCCACTATGCAAGTGATCCTTGTGCTCACTGTGATCCACAACCTCCATCTCTGGTCTGTCAATGTCTCCAATGCATATCTCAATAGTGAAATGGACTGTGATGTGTACATGGAGCAGCCTGAGGGATTTGCTGAGGGTGATCCCAAGGATACTGTCTACTTGCTGCAGAAGGTACTCTATGAGACTAAACAGGGTGGAAATCACTGGAACCACAAGATGTACACAACACTTGAATCTATGGGTTTCATGCAGGCATATTCCAATGCTGCAGTGTATATCTTTGTGTGAGGTGATGTCCACATTGTGTTGCCTGTCTTTGTCAATGACATGACATTTGTATCAAAGTCTCTGGATGTGATCAAACAGGCCATCACAGATTTGCAGAAGCACTTTAAGCTGCATGATTTAGGCCCTACTGCAGAGATCCTGGATATCAAGATTGATTGTGATCACATGCAATGCTCCCTGACAATCTCACAGCACCAATACTGTGTTAACATGCTCTCCTGGTTCCACATGGTCAACTGCAAGCCTGTTTCGACTCCAATGGATCCCAGCCTGTGCCTCTCTTGCAATCAGAGCTCCAGGATGGCTGAAGAGCACACATTCATGGGCTCTGTGTTAGCTTTGTGATTGTACATTTGGGACATTTGACTAGGCTACTTTATTTAGTATTCTCAGCCACATTGTGGCAAGGTTGTTTGTGACTGTTTCTCAATTTAGACTTAGTGTCAGAGTCTGCTGCTTCGCTTTCTTTAGTCTCTGACAGTGGACTCCAGGTATGTAGCTACATTTTGTCCTTAACTCCCAACCTGAAACATGGAAAGACTGGATCAAGTGAGTCCACACATTTGATGAGAATTTCCAATGTCTCAGAAAGATCAGGGAATGAACCCATTATCTTCCTCTCCAAAACTGATCTATACCCATCAGAGATCCAAATGCCATGGACATCAATGCCATAAGACTCATTCCAGTTGAATGAGTGGAACATATGAGGAACAACAAATGTTTCATCTGCCACTACATAGGTTGCTGAACAGGTAACCACAAGCAGGGGGGATCATGACCTACAGGAGAAATGATACCATAGAAAACTATAGTTGCAGTCACTACTACCAACACTCTGGGAGAATTTATACACAATAGCAACCTCCAAAGAGAAGAACTACTCTATATTCCCAAAGCCTATACCTCCACAGATGAGGAAATCTGAGGGGTAACCCTCAACAAGGATTTTTAGAAGGGAGGACAGTGACAATGTTTGCACCTCCCATTTCTGTAGTGCCTGTATTTGTATTGAGACAACACTCTAGAACAATAGAACTTCCCATTCAACTTTACCAAACAGATACCACTCAAATCATTGAATCCACTGCCCTTATTGACAATGGAGCTACCAGGTCTTTTATCCATAAATATTGGGTGCTAAAGAATGGCTGGAAAATGAAGAGACTCCCCCAACAACTTGCAGCCAATAACACAGACAGCTCTATCAACAAAAATGGGTTAATCTGCCATTATGTCCTCCTCAGACTAGTCATTGGAGAACAAGAAGAAATGCAATGATTCCTTGTCATCAACTGTGGAAAAGAACAAGTAATCCTAGGGATGGACTGGCTCAGAGAGGCAAACTCAGAGATTAACTGGAGAACAGGGAAAGTTCACATCACCCAACAAAAAAGGAAATATGCCAACCCACTCTCTCAGTGCTATCTCCTTTGATACCTCAGAATAAGAGATGAGACCATAGCCCAAACCGCCTTGTCCATTACAATAGTGCAAAAGGGGCAACTGAATCAAACCTTGTTACTGGAAGTATTCAAAAACTACCAAGAAGTCTTTGAGGAAGAGAACTACCACCCTCCTGCAGCTATGACCATGCAATTGACCTAACCCCAGATTTCACCCCCAAGGTAGCCAAGGCCTATCTCCTTAATCCCAAAGAACTAGAAGCATGTAGGAAACTTGTAGATGAACATTTGAAAAGTGGGAAGATCAAGCCCTCCAAATCTTCACAGGCATCCTCATTCTTCTTTGTTCAAAAGAAAGATGGGAGATTACAACCCTGTCAAGATTGCCAATATTTGAACCAGCATACTGTGAAAAATGCCTACCCCCTTCCTCTAATCTTGGAACTAGTAGATCAGTTAAAAGACTCCACTATCTTTACCAAAATGGATGTCCAATGGGACTATAACAATGTTTGAATCAAGGAATCTGATACTTGGAAAGCTGCATTCATAACTCCCTTTGGGCTCTATGAACCCTTGGTGATGTTTTTTGAATGATATGACTCACCTCCCACCTTGCAAGCTTTTATGGATGATCTTTTTCATGATATGATCGCTGAGGGGTGGCTGCTCATCTACATGGATGATCTCATCATTCACACCAACTGCAATCTTACCCTTCACCACAAACAAACCAAACAAGTATTGCAACAAATGAGGGAACATAAACTATACCTCAAGCTGTTGAAATGTTTCTTTGATGTTGATGAGGTCAAATACTTGGGGATGACTATCAGACCTGGACATTTCACACTCGACCCTGCAAAATTACAGGCAATCCATGATTGGCAGCTCTCAAAAACAGTCAAGGCAGTCAGGTCATTTATTGGATTTTGCAACTTCTACCAAAAATTCATACCCAATTTCTCATCCATCAGTCAACCACTTCATGAGCTGACCAAAAAGGGGGTCACATGGACCTGGACACAGGAGTGTCAACAGGTGTTTCTTTGCCTTAAGGATATCTTCTGCACCCAACCAGTTCTATGCCTTCCTCATACCACAAAACCATTTTATGTCATGACGGATGCCTCTCTCATGGCCTGTGGGGTAGTATTAATGTAGAAAGATGCCAATTGTGACTTGTACCTATACTCTTATTTTTCCAAGACCTTCTCACCTGAAGAACAAAACTACAATATATACAATCAGGAACTTTTGGCCATCATCCAAACATTGGAGGAATGGTGACACTATCTCTCAGGAACCACCCACCAGGTCACAGTACTTATGGACCACAAGAATTTGACATACTTCCATCAACCACAGAAACTTTCTCATTGCCAAGCCTGCTGGATGCTCTTCCTTCAGGATTTTGATTTCAAATTTGACCATCTCCTGGGCTCATGTATGGCTCCAGTGGATGCCTTACAGTGGCTGAAACAATTGTCCACATGTTTGCATGTTTTGGACAAAAATCCCCTAACCCCAATAACCCCTAACCTCTATCTAAACTATGGGAGGATGAAATGATGTACCTACTCACAGCTCTCTATAGGTCCAAGGATCAAGAGATTTGAGCAAGATCTGAGTGAATAGTAGTCATTTCAAAATGACATGTCATACAGACAATTGTTTGACTTTAAGTTTTGATTATATATATTAGACCCTGCATGCTGTAATATCATTACATACATTTAGTAAGGGTTCTTTTATATTATCTTTATGTCACTATGTGTCAGCCCACTATATAAACCCCCACTATTCTATGTTTATTTTTCTATCATTACCATGAAACCCATTTCTATCTCCCAAAGAGACAATATCATCTCTCTCTCCTCTCATGGCCTTTCTACCAGAAAGATTGCCTCCCAAACTAATCTAGGGAAGTCTACAGTGGCTCAGGTGCTTCAGGAACTTCAACCAGCAAGGCCTAGACTTCATGCTGGTTGCCCTTTCAAACTCTTTAATACCAACAAATGGGCTATTGTACAGCAAATTATTACTGGCAAGGCCCATAATGCTGTGCAAGCCACTAAATCCATCAATTCTATTGCTGACTCTCCTGTCTCCTCACAAACAGTGAGAAAACCCTCAAAGAAGTCTCATTAAAAATTGTAGTGAAGAAAAAGAAACCTCTCCTCTCAGCTACCCATAGGAAAAAGAAATTAACCTTTGCAATGAAGTACCAGCATTGGACTGTAGAGGACTGGAAGAGGATTACATGGTCAGATGAGACCAAAATCAACAGGATTAGGTCAGATGGGCAGGAGTATGTGTGGAAAAGGAAGGGGGAGAGGCTAATTTCTAGAGAGGTCAAAGGTACAGTCAAGTTTGGAGGTTCACTGATGGTGTGGGGGTGCATAGGATGGAATGGTGTTGCGGTTTTGAGTGAGGTTGAAGGAAGGAAGGATGCTGAACAATATGTGACAATTTTGGAGGCAGGGTTGTTCCAAAGCATGGAGGAATCTGGAATTCCAGAAGATGACATTATCTTTCAACAGGATAATTGTTACACTTGACATGGATAGCAATGAGTGTAGACTCAAGAGCTTTGGTCAAGGGTTGAGGGTTTGGGGTGTCCACATATTGACAATGTAGTTGGTCAAATAGGCTCTGTGTGGAGCTGCTTGAAAGAGGGCAAAGCTACTTCTCAAGGGTTTGAGGTACCAACTAAAAAGGAAAAGAAAGTCTGAGTTGGATTGGATCATGCATAAGCATAGATGACAAGGGTTCCATAGGTTTGGATCTACATGTAAGAAGAAAAGAGTAATTGTCTGGTTGGACAGATGTTGGTGGCTAATTGTGAGAATAAGAAGAAAAAGAGACAGTGTCCTCATAGCACAGTAGGGAAAATGTAACATTACCTCCTTACTAGGATCAAGACAACCCTGTCTAGAAATCCCTGGAATAAATCCCAGGGGAGCCAGTCATGTTGGTGTGGACAGAGTCATCCCATACATTGTCATAATTGGGGGTGTAAGGTGGCGAAGAAATCCTTGTCTCTAATGGACATGAGTGTGGTGGCAGAACTGGAATTGGAAGAGTGGAAGAAGAGATAGACCAGTTAACTGTCATGGATCCTGCAGAAGATAGACTTCCACAATGACTCGAACATCAAGAGGAAGTAGGGGGAGATGATACTGGGGTATGCTGTTGAAGAGGACATCTAGCCTGAGTGTGGCCAGGCATGAAGTGGAGACAATGAGGGCATTGATAGAGGTCACATTGGATATGGATGTGACCAAGATGCCTACACTCAAAACATGCCTGATGGTATTAGTGATGGGTAGGTGGCAATGGTTCAGTAGGTTGATCCTGGCATTCAGTGTGATCTACCACTTCTTCTTCTTCAGTATTAAGTGGGGACAATGAGGGAGAGGGAGTGACATCAAAGGTGACATGTCAGGAAGATGGGTTAACTACTCCTTGCAGGGTTATCAGGGTTTCAGTATGGGACAGGAGGACAGGGTGGGCCAGGTTGGCCTGGATGGCCATGAGGGGAATGGAGATTGATTGCAGTTCTGTGGATAACATATCTGAGAGCCAAGTGGGAGGTGTCGGGTTTAATGAGGGTAAGGTAGTCATGTAGGCATCCACATCTTTGAGCAAGTCATCTATC
>JBBPMG010000740.1:0-14049 GCA_038090195.1 Boletellus deceptivus | reverse complement strand
GCCATGATTTCTTGCGACCAGCCAGCAGACCAAGTGGATGACTGTGCCCTGAGTACCAAAGACATCCTTGTCCGGAAAGAGACGAGGGTACCTGGGATCTCTCTCCGCAAGTATTGGCTTCTCAAGAACCAACACTCTCTGGATGGCCTTCCTGGATTGGTTACGGCGCCAGGCGCTGTCCTTAAGATGACGCCACAAAGCGGCTATGACAAGGATGGCGCGCGGCCCGTACCACGCTACGTCAGAAGCAGGTGGATTGGTGGACATGCGTCTGAAGATAGTAAGTGGTTTATTTCGGGGCTCGTGCTGGGTTTAGTCGCCATGTTTGGGGTTACTATGATCGTGGATCGTTTGAAGGAGTAGAAGACTGGGTCCCATCGCACTAGACCCTTGTAGCGACCCTCCTCCCCTTTTTCCTTACTAACGGCAGTAGTCGATCCACCATCTGTTGTGGTACATAACTATCATGTTGGTCACCCAAAACATCGACTTCATTGTGGCGGTACGAAGTCCCCGCGGTTTGGGCAAGTTGGACTGTCTGAGGAACACTGATTGATCTGATCCAGGATCGGTTGTTGTATTTTTCCGCACAGAAAATTCGTGTAGCTGAGCTCAATACAATTAATACGCCAATATTCATTTGAGATGGAAGTCGTTATTCGCACGCTTTGAGACCGCCTGACACCCAGCCCTTTCAATAGGCGTAGCACAACCGGGCGGAAAGCCGAGGCAACCATGCTCTCAGGCTTTCGTATGGCCCCAAACCCGCACATCGACAGATTCGGCCCACTAAACCTGGAAACATGGGTACTATTGTCAGTTCTCGATAAGTACTACAAGAACTGGATTTTCTAAACATCCGAGTGTGCAAACACACATGGTGCGAAGATGACATCTGCCGCTGACGCCGCCTGCACGCCACAGCGCATTGCAAGGTTCTGTACGTTCTCTGAGAGAGATATCCCAATTTGGCAGGTGCCGTAGTTTATTGTTGCGTGAAGCCACTTGGTCACATCGAGAAACAGGAAATGAATTGCGTTTCATGACATTTCATCGGCTACTCTAGTAGCAGTGTTCACGTGTAAGCCGCACCCCACTAGCTTAGACGTGCTGGGACAAGTTTTACCGTGGGCTGCTCCACCTGCACATTTACCACGAACAGAAGAAGATTGATTAGGACTCGGGACCGTGGGTAGTCCGTCCCACTGTTTCAAGTTTCGACCAAACCAGCGTGTATGATCAAGCCCGCTAGATGACACACCGCTGGGCACGCGCTATGCCTGCTTAACGGCTACGGGCTTGCTTGGGGGAGACGAGAGTACCGCACTGACAGGAATTTGGTGCACCTGCCTGTCAGAGGCCACATCAGCCTAGGTCAGCTGGCTGGCCCGCACTAAACGTCAGGGTTCGAGTTTGATTTCGGCGAGTCCAGCTTACTCGCTCATGTAGCTTGATTTCAGCAGGTTCGTTGTTGATCCCCGCAATGTCAATCGTTTCTGGATGTTCAACATTCACGGTCATGCAAACAAGACCTCAAAAGACAAGGTGGTGGACGCGGATGTGCTGTAGACTTGGAGGAAGAAACAAGAAAACGTATATGCGTAGGTGTTTCCTCATGACTCCGACTCAGATATGGATGCGCTCCTGGTTTATATCGAGTCTATTCAAGACATAGCAAGTTACCTCATGTGGGAGCCCTAAGACTCAGATAAATGTTGAACAGCCAGACTTAGTCGTTGGGTGATGGTTCCTAAACATGATCTAGACGAAAAAAAATACGGATCATCAGTGATGGCGGACTGGGGGGAATTCCAGGACACGGATTCCACCACATCGTATCAAACCATTGGAACGGAGTATGCGCAACCGGCAGGGACGGCAGTTGGGTGAATATTGACTCTCGAGGATGATCTTCAGGTGTAAGAAAAACATCAATCGCAATACCCTGTTTCTGGGCATGCTGAGCGGAGGGCGGCACCTACGACATTCCTAATCACTCATCACCAAGGGATGGAGATGTTCCCCAATCATGAGAATATGGTATTTTTCTGACTATGGAGATATCGGCTACCCTGAGCGAGCCGCAACTTTAGGTTCCCAGGCGTTGACTTTGGGCACAGCAGTGTTGTATGGCCGGTACGCGCCGCGTGTCCCAGTCAAGTTTTCCACCCATGGCTGTTTCGAATCACGGCGGGTGAGTGCGGGCAACAACGCATCGGAAACGTAGAAGGACCGCACCGCTTTCCATGGCGGAGAAGAGTTCTTGATGGCCTCATCTTCCGTAGGAGGCAGTTGCCGGATGTGCTGCAGCCACGAATGCCATTCGGCAGGAACCTGGGTCGCGTTATTGTAATGCTGGGCAAAGTCGACCCATCTGTGGCGACCTGGGTCGGAGGGCATCGTCATCGAGCTGCAACGACAAGCACGCTACAGGCACCGTACCTGGGACTTCGTCCTCGGGGTTCAAATTCTCAAAGTACCGGTTGCCGAACCTGGCCGAACGTTAGTGTCGTTGCGCAAGACGACGTGCTGGGCGACAGACTGGTCAGTGCCGACAAGAGTACCGGCCTTGGCATCACCGATGTACTGCATCTGATGCCACCATTGTTTGATGCCTGTTCTGCGGATGTTTCGGATGTACCGAGCGAGAGACACCATGGCGGAACGAGCAGAGTGATATTTGTATGTATTTGGACGGCCAAGTTTACTGAACGGCGACTTGTCTGCTTGCATTTCGCCATGGTTAAGAGTGTGGTCGCGTCCGCGTTCCTGCTGAGTCTGTTCATTGCCCCAGTCTTCTCGGACGTGACACAACACGAACGCTTTGATGAAAACCTCACTATCCGACCGCTCCCCGATGGCAAGGTCGTGACGGCTTTCACGTTCAGGACTGTCTTTGCAGGAGCCTTGCCTCGGGATCCTCGCGACTCGGGCAGCTCAGGTACGCGCATTTCGCTCGCTTTCTTTGTTGTTTCATAAACGCATCCAGTCATAAGCCCAGCATTACACACTTTTCCCAATTCATCTCGGGCAAATCCTACGCGAATACTCGATAAGTGAGCTTCATCTTTCTCTGAATGCCGGAAAGTGGCACTATGATACCTGGGGGTATCCTGACCATCAGAGTGTTGGTACTGGGGCAGAGCTCTGGGCATGGATGCCCGACGGCGGTCCACTCTCGTGCGTACTGCCACCTATCTCTTTCGTGGAATTCCGTGATGTTCAATACCTGCCCCCCCTTTTTTTTTCCAGTATCGACGAACGTTGGATAGGCTTGCGCAACGCGCTTGCTGGTCTTTTCTGCGCTTCTCTTGGCTCGCTCGATGACCAGCGCACCTCCTCCCCCGTGTCTGCGTTCCCTCTCTCATCTGTCCCCTTTTACGGCGACTCGATCCCATACGCCTTACGATATGCCACATCTTCTTCGGAACACGTCTGCACGGAAAATCTCACGCCTTTCCTCAAACTTTTGCCATGCAAGTCGCGGGCCGGTCTCGCACGGCTGCTGAACCCACAGCGTCTATTCGACGCCGACTGGCACGGCCTCGGCGTTCATGTGCGTTCAACCGAAGTTGGTGTCGAGCTCAGTCTGGGGGTGCAGGCTGTGCTTGATCCCGTGAGACGCAGTGGGGGGAAACGGCGAGGTAATGCACAGGCAGGTCTCGTTTCAAAGTTGAGACTGACACGTCCGTTTGTGGTATAGATTGGTCGCTTCAGTCCTTGTTTGATCGCGGCATCGACATATCATGTCCTGTTGCGAGCTCGAGCATCGTACACCTCATCACCTCGGACGTCAGCGGGTACGAGCTTTCACAGGAGCCAACGTCCAGTAACGGTACTGTCAACATGTATAGCCAGACCCCTCGTAAGGATGCAGGCTTTTCGGATGGTGAGCAAGGCCTGATGCAAGATGTAGCTCCTCACATTGGAATGTCCTGGCCCAGAGAACATACTTTTACCTATCGTGGGTGCTTTGTTCATGTACGAATTTGCGTCACGCTGACCTTTTTTCGTCAGCTGTTCCACCTCCCGCCCCGCAGACGCCGCTTTCGATCAAGCGTACGCTGTATGGGACCTCCCAGACGCGCGGAGTCCTCCACGTCTCCTTCTCAAACAATGGGCACTCCCCGATAACAGTTGGGTATCTCGAGACGCTCCCTGCCCTCGTAACACTTTGGATGCACACGATGAAGGTAGACTTGGGTGGAGCCGCTCGAGGTACGTCTCTTCATCTTTTTTTTTTTAACCTGGCACCCTCACGTCTCTTACCTGCGTCTCATGCTGCACGCATGCATGCACAGATGACCTCTTGTCGGACCTGCGCTACCACCCACCCCTCTTGCTCGCCAACACTGACGGCCATGGTTATCACCACGGACCGTCGATGTTGCAGGCGGCGGTGACGATCCCGGCTCAGGGCACGCTGCAGCTGTCGATCGAGCTCAGCAAGACATTCTTGCGGTACACGGAGCACCCTCCGGACGCGATGCGAGGGTGGGACCTTCCCCCTGCAGTGCTCTTCCCGCTCCCTGTGCGGGGCAACGACGTCGACAGTGGCCCTCTATGGACTCTCGGTACGGGCGTAAACACGAACGTGTCGTCGACGTCGAGCGGAGTGCGGCACACTGATGGTACCGACGGCGGCGTTATCACCATCCCGAAACGGATGTACACGTCGACACTGCTCGTTGATCTCCCCACGCCCGATTTTTCGATGCCTTACAATGTGATCATTTTGAGCTGCACGTTGATGACGCTGATATTTGGGAGCGTGTTCAATTTGTTGACGCGTCGATGGATCATCGTCAAAGTCGAGGAATGAAGATTTCCTCGGGTACGAAGAAGGATGGGCGCTAGAGAGAGGGCGATTAACCCAGCGGGCTGCAGGGAAGAGACGGTGTAGAGGTCAGCAGGGAGGGGATGAAAGTTACACAGACGTGTCGTAGCTGCGAGCGCTCGGGATGATTTGGCCTTGTGCAGTTCAATTGACTAGATATACTACTGCCGTAAACTTGCAGTAACTTTTAATTCGGACCCTGTTGACTGGGTGAAGCGGACTTATGCGTGACAAACGGCGCAGCATGTTCGTTTCCCCGGTTATCGTAACGTAATAGCGAAGGAACTCGTCCAAACGATCCCAGTCGTATGCAGAGAGTCCTGCCAAGTGCCAAACGGACGTGGGTGGGGCGAACTATATGATCACATCACAGGTAACCCGGAAATATGTGATTATTCAGAGTCATATCAACCCCAAGGCCGCGCATACGACCGTAGGAGTGCACCAGACGACTGTCAATCGGCATGCGATAATGTAGTACCGATAAAAGTGTGGACTATGTATTGTTTCATATGCAGCGCACCGTGTCCTTCTTCAGCATAAATATCATCGTCTAGCTTCGGCGACCAAGATCTCAGGGTCGTCCTAGCGGTAGCTCAGAGTTTGACTGCTCATGATCATTCTCCGCTCCTCCGTCTCGCCATCGCCACCTCGTGTTGCACCTGGGATCCTGGAACTATCTTGCCTCAGTGTGCTCACAAGCACGATCTTCCACAGACTAACTTGAAATCCAACCTCCGGGTGTTGTACGTAGTACCACCATATCATGCAATACCCCCTCTCGGCCGATCGGCCGAATGACCCCGCTTCGTCTTGGGACCGGGAAATGACACTCGGAGTTGGCCGAGCGTACGCGCCGTCGGCCACAGGTACTTGTCACAGGCACTCACCAGTGTCCAATTTCAGAATACCGGGGGCTGATGGTCAGTGACCCAGGCAAAATTTGGAGCGAAACGCCGTCCAGCAGATACAGTAGGTGAATCATCACAACACGACCAAGCAGTATCGGCCATTGGACGCTGCTACTTGAAACCTGTCTCAATCGTAAACCCGCGTCCGACAAATTCGTTGCAGTCCGGGCCACTCCGTACGTTTCCGATTCGTGGTAATAGCGTCACCGACTGTCCTACGCCGTAAGCACACTAACCATCCCTAGTGCCATTAAGCTCGCGCAACGCCGACGCTGCCAGAGTAAGAATCCTCATCAAACTTTCACTGCATCATCCTTGTCCAGGGTGTATGCACAACAGCGTGCCAAGCCACATCTTCAGACCTTCGGAAACTCACGTTCTTTCCCTAAATGTCACATCCAAAGCATCGGTGCGCTCAGGTCGTATATGAGTTTCATCGACTTGCGCGCGGATCCCTCGGTATATCGATCGGTGGTGATTGGGAACAGCCGCCTCGCCTTTCTTATAGATATGGTTCATCCCAAGGCAAAGTGAACGTTTCTCCCTTCCGCAGGCACACGCTTGTGACCACAACATATACTCTTGCGAGACCCCATACCCTCCCATGTCGCCAGACGGCCCCATCTCGTCCACTGAAACGCTGGTCGATAGACCACCACTTTCGCATGCACGGAAATTGGTTCTACTGTCGGTGTTCTGTTTCGCACAGTTCTTGGATGCTTTCAACAACGCGGCGCTCTTCCCCGCAATACCTGCTCTCGAGCATGTTATGGGAATTATCCCTAGTCAGTCTTCCTGGATCATAAGTGCATTTCAGCTTACTTTTGCTTCATTCCTCTTGATTGTATGTCTCGTCATCTTCTTACTCCTGACATGATCTCACTCGAGTCCAAAGAGCGGGCGGATAAGCGATGTCTGTAACCCAAGTAAGTCGAGTGCGGGTGGTATGCCGGACAGGTTACTTAGATCGTGTTAGAAAAGGTCTTTATCACAGGCCTATCCTTTTTGGGAATCATTTCCCTCTGTGCTGGCTTCGTGAACGACAAGATCGCGATGATTGTATTAAGAGCGCTCATGGGCATAGGTAAATAGGAAGTTGTAGGAAGTTGTGGCTACTGACGCGTGTCCAGCATCCGCGATGACGATACCCTCTGCTCTTGCACTCTTGGTCCGTGTTTTCCCGAAACCTCTTGAGCAAGCTCAGGCGATCGGTGTGTGTGGAGGTTGTGGCGCATGTGCAGATAGTAGGTGTTTGCATTTTTCTACATCTCTGCGAACAAAAACGTGACGCGTACAGTACTCGGGCTTTTCATTGGAGCGGTTCTTGTCCAATATGTCTCGTATCGTTGGGTATTTTGGCTTGCTGCCATTTTCAGCACCTTGGTTGCCCTCGGTTGTTTGTTTATAATCCCTTCTGAAGTCACAGTGGCAGACGTTGTACCCGATGCACGCGGTGGGAAATGGAAGAGCCTTGATCTAGCTGGGATCTCGATTTTAACTGGTGCGCCTCGTCCTCCGGAAATGCTGACCGCAGGCAGTGCTAATTTGTCGCTGTTAGCTGCGCTCGTTCTCTTCATATATGCGGTGACGTCTGGGTCGGCAGATGGCTGGGCCACCGCAGGAGTCCTCATACCGTTGATTATTTCGATACTGGTTACTGTTGGGTTCTTCTATTGGGAGACCCTAATCCCATCTGAGAATGCAGTGATGTACGTCAGACCTCCCCTTGATAGTATCCGTGCGCATATACTCATTGGTCCTTGCGCTAGACCCCCTCGCACATGGTTTTACAGAAACTTTTCTGTTCTTTTCTGTTCCGCGCTGCTACCATTCTTTTGGTGGAACGCACTCTTCATGGTTTTTACCACCTTGTGGCAGGACGCATTCCACTGGACGGTCGTGTCGACTGCGGTACATCTGTAAGTCTCTACTCTGAAAGTACGAGTCCCCTTTCAAGAGTCTTCTAGGCTTCCGCTCGGTGTGGCTGCCTTGGTAATGGGCCTTACAGGGCCACTGTCCAGAGTCTTTAACCCAAAATGGCTTATCCTGGTTGGTCTCTCCATGGCGGCCTGTGCCACGGTCTTACTCGCTGTGGGTGGTAGTCAGCCAGAAGAATACTGGCCCTACGTATTTCCAGCTTTTATCATCGGCAGTGCTGGGATAATGTTGGCATACACCCACACAAAGCGAGTATATCATTCGTGTCGACAGCATCATGTCTGATGACTATGGTTTCACAGCATCGCTATCCTCCAAGCTGCACCGCCGTCTGTTGCGGGTACAGTAGGCGCAATCTTCAACGGTGCCCTCCAATTTGGCTCAGCGATCGGGCTTGCAGCGTTTAGTTCGATCGAAACGTCTGTGGCAAGCACCCATGGTAGCGTGCCAGGACGTGCAGCTGCGTTCTGGTTTCTTCTCGGAGTCGTGCTGGTGGAGGTTCTTTCAGTCTCCTACTTTTACAGGAGGGACATAGACTGCGGACCGCTACCGATGACCGATGGCTACGAAAGCAATGACACATCAGCGCATTCAGAAGGAAAGTCGTCTGTGCCGTGCGACTCGGGTATTATCAAGATAGAACAAGGCCCGGGGGAGTTTAACACGTAACATACAGTCTTTGCAATTTTGAATGCCCATGGGCTATTTGTTTGGGTGTTCTGTATAGCCCTAGCATTTGCATAACATGTCTTTGTGGAGCTACTGTACACATCATGTGATAAAATGTGATAGAGCATGGTGGGGGCACAAAAAAGAACATAGGAAATTTGAGATTGGTACTCTAGCTATGGTGCAAAGGAAAAAAGCTGGGGATTGTAGGGTATACACTTTTATACACATTCTCTGTGTTGGCTTTATTTGTAATGTGGTGGTGATAAGATAGTTTTCTACATGGATTTCTTGCAAGCTAAGTACATATTGAAAGATAATTATTGAGTTTGAGAGAATTGCTGGTGCCTGCATGACATTCTGGCATCAGGTACCAACCATCAGCATACTTTTTCACTGTTCAGATTTCAAGTATACATGAAAGGTATGTATAACTGGCTTGTGGATAACTTGGATATTGTTATGATTCCTCATCCCTTATCTCTTTCCCACAGATGGCCATTGCCTCCTTTCCCACACCTATCTCCTTTGTCAAACCTATGACTAATTCTTTTTCATTTCCATCTTGTCTTGACTTCCTATGACTCACTTTGACTTCACTTCTTCTCTTGACTCCATATGACTCATCATGACTCCAGACCTTCCTTTCATGTACTAGGCACAGCTTGGTCTGTGCACCCTTCCCTTGAGTATGTAAACTAGCCCCAGACATCCTGTAACTCCCAAGCTAGACTTACTTGAATATAGCTTCACCCCTGAACCCACTGCCTAAGACCTCAGCCTGTACCCTTGACCCTCTTGAAGCAGCTTTGCCCTCTTCTTGAGTGGATTCTCCCCAGACCCAGCATCCATTGTATCCCTTCTCGAGTCTATGCTTGTCACCATCCATGCCAAGCATAACAGGTATTGGACAAAGAAAAGGGGAATGCTAGTAGGCAACAAGGAAAATGCAAGTCTCATTGAAAGCCTGATGTCATTAAACCAATGGGACTCACTAAGCCATTGACACTCAGGCTTATCATAGGAGTCTGTCTCTGGTGATTTAGTAGATAGCCTATTTGGACTATTACTCTATAAAACAATTAATTTAACATTCCAGGATGTACATATGTGTATTTGCAAGGCTTGACTTGACTTGCTTAGAGGGGTTCAAGTTGACTCAGAGTCCTAGTTCATGCCAGGTCTGGACCAATCATATCTTTTTATGTACAACTTACTGTAAAATCAGTCCTTTGAAAAAATATGCTTGCTAGTGGTGTTCCACTTCTGAGTTACATAATACTGCTTAGTGCTACTAGTCCCAGATTGGATAAGGACTTCAGTGGAGATTTAAAGGACCTGCTAGGTCATACTGTACATACAGTGACTTCTGAAATTGTTCCAATGTTTGACACTTTTGATTGTTTATTGAATATCATGTGATCATAAACAGATATAAACAAAGTGTCAGTGTAAGAAAGGAAGCTCTTACTCTTGGCTAGGTGATGGTAAGAAATTATGTAATTTGGATCAGTAACCATGGAGATACATGTAATTCAAAACTGACACTCATTGGGACAATTATGTGAGTGTCATTTGGATATATCAGAATCTGACGCTCCACTGTTTCTATGATAACTATCTGTTGACAGGTTGTTACTATGGCTATGGTATCTATCCTAGAATCTATATAAGTGGTTTGAATAGTCTCAAAACTTCATCCCATCATGCATTTGATTTCCTCTACTCAAAAGGAATGTATCCTCTCTCTTGCTTCCAGTGGCTATTCCATCTGCTATATTGCCTCTAGAGCTGGTATTGGAAAGTCTACTGTATTCAAGATACTCCAGGATGTTCTTTCTAGTTGATTATCCCTGAAACAACTGCTTACCAGGCCAAGCTGGTAACCTTGTGTTGTTAGGTCAAGGAGTCAAGTGCTTAGACTGAGCAGGCAAGCTTGAGGAGGACAAGACTGGGTCCTCCTGTGAGTTGGAGGTGTCCCTTATATATTACTTTACTGTTTACATCAGTGTACACTACATCTATAGATATCTGGTACCAATTGGATAGGAGGTACAAGAGGAGAACATGTGTCTGGGCTATGGGTACTGGTCTGAGGGCTCTGGATGTGAGGCTCTAGGGTATAGTGGTAGAGGGGAATACCATGAGGCAATTCCATACAAGATCCATGGAGATTAACTTGAGTCAAATACTATATCTAGCTGGTCCAGGTCTATATTAAATAGAGTGGTAATAGGGTTCTGTAGGTTCAAGGGATTGGGTCTGGACTATGTGTGCCTGTCCCTGACATGTGTCAAACATGTGTGTAATGGAAGTAGGGTATGGGGCTGAGGGGATCAAGCCCTGGGTCTAGGAATAGGTTTAGTGGTCTAGACTATAACCTGTGCATCTATGATGCAATATGAGTCTGGGTGACTCAGACTTGTTCTGGACTTGATCTATGAGCCATGAGGACATCCTAGACCTGCTAAGTCCAAATGGGAAATAGATAACCATTGGAAAACTGAATAACCCATAGAAAACCCATAGAATATTCAGATCAAGCTAGAAAAATATGAAAAAATGCTAGGATAATGTGGAAAACTGTGCAGAAAAATAGGGGAGTGTAACAGGAAAGCTTAGTTGGATGACCTACAATGGACTTCTGAAGCTCAGAACACTCCTTAGAACAAAGTCTTGAGATAGTAGAGACATTGAGACTAGTGGTGATAGCAATAGAGTGGGCAGATTACCCAGCATCAAGCATGGAGAAAAATGGTGTTTTTCTGAGTAGAAGAAAGAGATCTCATGATGATGGTGGTTGAAGGTAAAGATATGTATCAGTTATTTCAAACATAGACATGGTATTCATATGTGTATCTTTGTTTGTATGACCAAATAACACCCACTATCAATGAAATTCTAACTTTTATATGAAAGGTGCAAAACTGTTTCAATAGTGTCACTGTTTTGCAAGATGTGTATCTCCACAGCCACTGGATGAAATCACATGACCCCAGAGAGTGATTTGTAGCTAAGGGTATCTACTATATTTCGTCTCACTATAGCTAAGTGAAATTCTCACAGGTGATTGCAGTGTAGTTGAAACACTGTGATAAGATCAAACATTGCAATAGTTTTGGAGGTCACTGTAGGTATGATGGAAGGTGGAGTAAATGAGGTCCAGAGAGATGCAAGAAACAAAGACATGGAACCCATGCAGGTGAAGCAAAGTAAGTATGTGTTCTAGAAGGCAATTGATAAGAAGATGAAGAGGGAGACTGAAGTCAGAAGGAAGATCTGACAGGACTGATTGAAAATGGAAAGTTTGTACACAAGTGACATCAAAAAAAAGGCACACTAGTTCCTGCAAGACCTTGTCCTCCTCTGTTATGCATATACGTAGTCCTAGCTGTCAAGCACACTTCGATAGTAGTGTGAGATTAATAGAGGTCAGGTCTCACTATCCTTTTGCAGGTGGACTTGTGGATGACTAAGTCACTACATGTAGATTGCATAGAACTAGCTGGGGATCGGTTTACAGTACATGGACCCATATAAATACTTGAGCAGAGCTGTACCAACTGGATGCAGTAGTACTGCCTATAGTAGTTGGAGTTATGCAATATGGGAGTTGGAGAAACATGATGTAATGAGAGATACACTGTGGGAGTGATAACATCCAGAAATGGAAGTGTAACAGTTACAGTATAAAAAAGGAAGGCACAGCTCACAGGATAGATAGGAGATTGAGATATGAGGGAAGCATTTCTACAGAGAGGGGCATCACCATGTTGGTTGGAAGGAGGAGTGGAGGCAAGTCATCAATAAAAGGAGATTGAGTGGAGAATGAATAGATTGGGGAAGTGAGCCCATAGGGAACCATAACATTACCCCTGTCATAGCTCTGAGACACTGACTCAGAGTACCTCAGTGGAGATGGAGGAAGAGGAAGGTGGTCCATCAAGGGGGTCTCTTGTGTTGGCCAATGTTCCATTGTGAGTGGTTGTCTGGGTGCAAGCTGCTGCCATGTGTCCTGATCCTCCACAGGTGGTACACAGTCAAAGGGGACAAGCATATTGCAGATGTCCCAGAGCAGAGGTATGACAGAAGGAGCAGGAGTAATAGACACAGTTGACTCTAGTGGTTGAGTGAGCCACAGCAGTGGCATGCTGCCTGCCTTCTCTGTGCCAGCATGATCATTGGCAAGATCTCCTTGTTGGTCCTGTTTGTCTCCTCAGAGTTGGTGGTCTGTCCCAGTTGAATGCTAAAAGTTCTGGTGTGGGTGGATCTGCTTTGGTGAGGTCAGATAGGTACCTGTGCTGAGGAAATGGGGTTGGATGGCAGGGTGGAGGGGACGAGCATGGCAAAGTTGATTGCCAGTGGCAGAATGGGTATGGGTTCTGGTGATACTAGGTGTGGTAGGATAGGAATAGGAGTGCTGTACTTGGAGTGTCTGGTCTGGTCCACCTTGTTGGGGGGTTCACCTTGCCAGTAGTACTTGCAGTACTCATCATCTGACAGAAGGGCTAGTCTGATTTGAAGGCTCAGGAGATACACCTGTTCTGGGAGTTGATAGATGAGGGGAATTAATCTGGCTACTTCAAATAGCTTGAAGAGGGTGGTGTGAGCTCTCCCCAGATGGGTGAGACTGTGGCTTGTAGAAATATGGTGAGGGAGTCCTAGTTCCTCTATGGTGCAGGATGATGCAAGGAGATCTACTGTCAATCTTCAAGTGTGAATGTAAAAAGAGTAGAGTCAAAGTAGCAATGGGAGGAAGGTGTCCAATTCCTGCTAGAAGAGTCATTCTAGTGTAAAGATCATGTTGGGTGAACCTAAAAGATCAAAGGTGAATCCCATGACATGTGCATCAGTAAGACAGTCAAGGCATAGTATGGGTCTATCTTCCAAGGAAGGGGGAATAATAGGATCTGCCATTCTATATGTATGGTTTGGCAGTAGGTAAAAAGGAAGGCATATATTGAAATTTTTGAAAGGTCAATTGTGAAGGGTGAAGTTGGAAAGGGATTGAAGAAAGGGTACTGTCTTGAGAAGAAGGAAATGAATCAGGGTTTCTTTGATAGGTGAATAATTTTGCAAAAGTGTGGGCTGTGTCTTCAGACTCACCACCCTGGATTGGTGTTGCCAGTCCAGCCCCTGTTGGTGGTATCCTCCCCTGGAAATGTCACCAAGAAACCCCAGGTCTACATGGCCTAGGGTAACTCTTGTAGCTGGATTGGGTTGGGGAGGTTGTGGTCTGTTGGGAGAGCTGGTAGTGGTGAGGTGGCAACAGTGACAGTATACTGTACGTCGTTCCACAGACTGATGATGTACTGGTGGGAGTCCCAGATGTAAAGGCCTACAAGAAAAAGAGGAAGAAAAACGAAAGCAAAATAGAGGGAAAGAAGGATGAAGGCAGGGGTAGGGAGAACTGGGAAGGAGCACATTTTGACCTATAAGTACTACTGGTGGGTTCCTTCCTAGGTGGGGTGTCTTCTTTGTCTGGTTGGGGGGAAATCCCTAGGACGAGTGGCCTTATATGCATTTAGTAGTTGGCATGCCCCTGTTAGGTTCTATTCTGGTTCCCAAGTGTTCTCTGCTGCAGAGTATCCTTTCCAGGAGACTAAGTACTGTCTTCAGCTGGTGGTGCCTTGATGACTTAGGATTTGTTGGATTTTGTACTGGTCTTCTCCTGCAATCATGTCAGACGGTGGA
>JBBPMG010000739.1:0-14056 GCA_038090195.1 Boletellus deceptivus | reverse complement strand
ATTGACTCATCCTATTTACCTAATAACCCTTTGCCCTATTTTCCCTATTTAGCCATTTGTACAAACATGTACAAATACCTAGATGTGTATATAAACCTGAGGCTCAAGCCTGGTAACCTCAGTCTTGAAGTCCTCAAACTTTCTCCTCTACCATCATCTCTAAAGCTCTCCCAGTACCAAGTCCCCTACACTTGGCATTGAGGATTGTTTCATCCTAACAGACCACAAAAACCTCACCTACTTTCACCAACCTCAAAAACTGTCTCAGTGACAAGCACGTTGGATGCTATTGTTGAAAAAGACTAGTAAAAGGCCTAGCATATGCCTAGTTCATATAAAGGACTGGACATATTGTAAGTAACTAGTCAAGTATCAACTGTATCAAGTTTCGGAACTTCCAGAACAACCAGAACATCCTACTACAATTATACTAATACCATTAGGATAAATGTGACTTATCAATAGGTCATACAACCTTCTAGACTTGAGTCATTATGACTTTGGGTGACTCATATGGACTCATACCCAAGTCATACCAAGTCATACTGAGTCAGAGTGACTCATATCAAGTCAAGATAAGATCACATGCTTTAAATATGAGTCAGAATGACTCCAAACAACTCATCTTTAGGTTTATACTCAGACTCCTGACTAGTATAAAAGCAGCATGTAGCATACTCAATGCTGTAATGAATCCATAATGAATTCACCCCTGGTTTCATTTCACTCTTACCTCACCTGAGGCTATTGCCCCACATTAAACTCTATTCTATTGCAACCACAGTACCCATACTTGGGTACTGATACTCTACCAAGACTAAACTCTGCTAGCACAGTGAGTCTCACACTGTGCATCATCCCTTCATTGCTGTGCCCCAAATGAAAATGGATAGTGGTGCTATACCTGCATATCCATCCTCCCACTTTCATTACCTCTCACAACTCCAATGCTATGGATGTTGACTGACTCACTCGCCTCACCAACAAAGAGTGCAATCAGTATAGGAAGGAGGGGTGATGCTTTAGGTGTCGCCAGCTAGGCCATATGGTCCAAGAATGTCCTCAAAATTCTCACCCCCAAGGATCCACCAACCCTTTCCATGCCTCCAAGGTAGCCATGATGGAAGGGTCTGCATCTATAGAGGAAGTGACGGCCCAGGACAATGAAACTATCCAAATGCTTGAAGAGGAAGCCTTTGGAAAGGATTTTTGGTATGGAGGACTGTGTCAATGCCAGTATCCTCCACAAGTAGTGTGCCAAAGAAACAGAACTCTTTGTATTTACCCATCAAATTGATCATTTCTCCACTCACACTGAAAGCCATTGACACCACTGCTATCCTTGATTCTGGAGCCCAGATCAATTGCATAGACTGGGACTTTGTAAAGCGACATGAAATCCCTATCTCCCCCATTGCCAAACCCTTTGCTATTAAAAACACCAACACTTCCCTAAACACAACCTGCCACTTTGAGACAGTACTATTTATCCAGATGATCAGGAGCTTCTCACCATCATGAGAGCTCTTGAAGCCTGGCACCACTATCTCCTTGGCGCTCTCTACCCCGTCCAAGTCTTCACTGACCACAAGAATCTCACATACTTCCGATAGCCCCAAAAGTTGAACCACTGCCAAGCATGGTGGCTTCTTGACCTCTCGGAGTATGACCTTCAATTTTCTCATGTCCCAGGGAAGGATCTCTCCATCCCTGACACTCTCTCTCACCATCCAGATCACATTCCTGACACTGATTGTTACGTTTCACCCTCTACTCTCGATGGATACCATTTCTTTTTCACGATAGACGCTGTCGTATCCGCCCAACCAGATGCTTATTCTTTTCCTCATACGTGTACATCTGATCCTATGGAACACTTGTCATACCTGCTTATGCCATGTCCGATCCAACTCGGACTTCCTTTTCATCTCCATTTCTCTTTGTCATCTTGTGTACGATACACCCGATCGGGCTTGGACTCCAATTCCCTTTCTTGGTTTTCTTTCGTCGTATGATTCCCTTTTCTTTCTCGTGCACCACCTGGTCCATGCATGCTACCTATGAGTATATAAGACCTCGCTTTCCATACCATGTACTCTAAGCTAGTCTTACTTGAATCTTAGCTTCATCACATCAAACCTCGTCCGACCTCGCCTTCGCTTGGTCATCCTCGTTACACTGACCCAGCTGGTTCCCTAGCACCGCCGGTACATCGAACCCTTGAGGAGTAGCTAAGCCCTCTCTCTTGCGGCCCTACACTGAACCCATTTGACTGACTACGTCATCAATACACGGATACCCCGAACCATCAACCCATTGTTGAAGCTCTCGAGTCTACGCTCATTGCTACCCGTGCCAAGCGTAACAAAAGACTAGCTTTTCTCTGGCCTGCTCTCTAGCAGCACCTTCCCACTGTCACCATTGATCCCCAAAACCCGTTCTCCCGCCACGGTCGTCGCCATTGGCGCGCACCTCTCCCAGAACCCTCAGACTCTGAACCTGAGCGAGCCTCTACTCCTCAGGAAGACCTCGACCCCATTGAATCCCTGGACCTTCCCATTGCTCCCATCACCTTTGAATCCTCCGATGTCGCTGCTCTTTCCCAACAGCTTTCTTCACAGTTACAGATACCCCGACACCGCTCCCCTTCCCCACAGCAAACACCGACTATCCCTGTACCACCGCCCTCTATCACCATGACAACGAAACCCACCGAACTCCGGCTGAACACGCCAAAGTCTTATAATGGATCCCCTGCCACCGCCGAGTTCTGGCTTAATTCAGTCAGGACTTATCTCCTTATCAACCAGGATCTCTATAACAACGACGACAAGAAGGTTGGGTTCGCCCTTTCCTTCATGACTGAGGGCACTGCCAAGAGCTGGGCAGCTGTCCGCACCCGCACTGCCCTCAATGCCGGATCCTTCGGCGCTTTCAAAGATTTTGTCTCAGACTTTAACGGGACATTCCTGAACACCCAGGCAGAGGCCGAGGCTACTACCTGGCTCACCAACACGCGCATCCGCTCGGACGATTATCTTCCCAAATACCTTGCCGAGTTCAAACTCAAGGTTGTCGAGGCTAAGCTCGACAACACCGCCAACGCCGCCATGATTATTCACTATCTCCGTGCCGGCATTCCCCCCTGGCTGTCAGACTACATCTACGGACTTGATACCGTCCCCATGATCCCCAAGAATTGGTACAAGAAGATCAACCAGTTCTATTCACAGAAACACTTTGCTGCCGCAGTGGCTAAGCAACACAGTACCAGGACCCACATGGTCTTTACCCCCACTGTTACCCCACGAACCACCTCAACCCCCGCTCGCAACCCCAATGCCATAGACGTGGATCGCCTTACCCGTCTTACCGACAAAGAACGGGACCAGTATAGAAAGGAAGGGAGGTGTTTCCGATGCCGCCAATTGGGCCACATGGCTCGGGAATGCCCTCAGAATTCAAATTCCCAGCACACCACCAACCCCTTCCATGCTCCTAAGGTCACCGTTGTCGAAGGAACAGGCACAATAGAGGAGGTGCACAATGATGAAACAATCCAAAGGCTGGGAGAGGAAGCCTTCGGTCAGGATTTTTAGTACGGAGGACCGCGTCGACGCCGGTATCCTCCACGAGTAGTAGGCCGAAGAAACGAAACTCGTTGTATTTGCCAATCAAATTGATCGTTTCTCCGCTTACGATGAAAGACGTCGACACCACCGCAATCCTGGACTCTGGCGCCCAAATCAACTGTATCTATTGGGACTTTGTAAAACGCCACGATATTCCCATTTCCCCCCTCGACAAACCCTTCGCCATCAGAAACGCAGACACTTCCCTAAACACGACCTGCCGCTTCGAAGCAGTGCTTTTCACCCAGATAGGAGGCGTAACCCAGCGCATCGCCTTCTACGTCATCAACGGAGGAAAGGAGAATGTAATCCTTGGTTTTCCTTGGCTCCGTGCCACCGAACCCATGATCGACTGGGCAGCTAGCCGAGTCCTCATTCCCCTAACCAAAGACAAGTCTTCTCTCCTCGAGAAGACACAACGCAGTGAACGGATGGTGTTTATCACCAAAACCTCCCATCCTTCTCCAACTTCTTCACCTCAGAAGAACCTTCCCAACGAAACCACGCTTGAACCCGAGGAACTTTCCGGGTTTCACTGGTATTGCCAAACTGAGGATGAGGAAGCCTTCACAGTACGAGCTCACCACCGTGCCGAAATTTACTGCATTCAAAGGTTCGGATCTCGTTTTGCCAATGCTGAGGCCATGGCACAGATTCAAAAAATTACCCTGTCCACCGAGCTGGCTATTCAAGCTGAGCTCGCTAAACCCAAGAAAACCCTACCCCCCGAATACTCTGACTTCGCTTCAGTTTTCAGCAAAGAAGCGACCAACCACGTTCCCCCATCTCGCCCATATGACCACGCTATCAACCTCAAGGAATCCTTTGTCCCCAAGGTTGGAAAACTCTACCCCCTGTCTGCCGAAGAAAAGAAAGCCACCGACATGTTCATCAACGAAAACCTCGCGTCTGGAAAGATCCGACCCTCCAAGTCCCCCCAAGCCTCACCCTTCTTCTTTGTTAAAAAGAAGGATGGCGGTCTCCGCCCCTGCCAGGACTATCAGTACCTGAACGAACATACCATTCGAGATGCGTACCCCCTTCCCCTCATCTCTGAGCTGATCGACAAGCTCAAAGATGCCAAACTATTTACCAAGTTCGACATCAGATGGGGATACAACAACGTCTGTATCAAAGAAGGAGATCAATGGAAGGCCGTGTTCATCACCCATTGCAGACTCTTTGAACCTATGGTCATGTTCTTCGGCATGACCAACTCCCCCCCTACGTTCCAACAATTCATGATAGATTCTTTTAGGGACATGATCGCTGAGGGATGGCTCATCATCTATATGGATGACCTCCTGATCTACTCCGACGACGATGAAGCTGTCCACCAGGAGAGGGTGCGACGCGTTCTCCAACGGATGCAAGAACTTGACCTGTACCTCAAACTCGAGAAATGTACATTCCACGTACGAGAGGTTGACTATCTCGGATTAGTCATCAAACCCGGGTCCCTCGCCATGGATCCCACCAAGGTAGCCGGTCTTAAGGACTGGCCAATCCCCACCAAGGTCCACAATGTCCGATCCTTCCTCAGCTTCGCCAACTTTTATCGCCACTTTGTTCCTCATTACTCGGACATTGCACGTCCCCTCCTCGACCTCACCAAGAAGAACCAACCATGGGCTTGGATGGCGGCTTGTCAAGCAGCCTTTGAAGAACTCAAAAGCATTTTCACAGCCCAGCCAGTTCTTCAACTCCCTGATCTCTCCGCCCCTTTTGCCATTTCCACCGACGCCTCCAAATATGCCTCTGGAGGAGTTCTTCTTCAGCGCAACGCCAATCACGAATGGCAACCATGCGCGTACCTTTCCCAGACGTTCAGCCCAGCTGAACGAAACTATGACATCTATGATCGAGAGCTTCTCGCCGTCATGAGAGCTCTCGAAGCATGGCACCATTACCTCCTTGGCGCCCTCCACCCCGTCCAGGTCTTTACTGACCACAAAAACCTTACATACTTCAGGCAACCCCAGAAATTAAACCATCGGCAAGCCCGCTGGCTTCTCGATTTGTCCGAGTACGATCTCCAATTTTCCCACGTCCCTGGGAAAGATCTCTCTGCCCCCGACACCCTCTCTCGTCACCCCGATCATATCCTAGAAACCGACACCGACAATGAGGACGTGACCCTTCTCCCCGACTCCCTCTTTGTCAACCTCATTGACAAGGAACTCTCCGACAAAATCGTGTCCTCCTCTTCTTCAGATCCCCTCATCCTTGATGCCCTTCACGCCCTCCCCGGTGAACTCCCAGCACAATTCCGTTCCCGTCTCTCCGACTGGAAATACGATGCAGGAATTCTCACTTATCAGAACCGGGTGTATGTTCCCACTGACACCGATCTCCGCCGTTCCATTGTAGCACGGCACCATGACCATCCTACGGCCGGCCATCCCAGCGTTCTTAAAACTTGTCAGCTCATTGCAGCTGAATTCTGGTGGCCTGGACTTGCATCCTTTGTCCGTCAATACGTTGCTGGCTGTGCCATTTGTCAGCAACACAAGGTAAACACACACCCGACGCATCCTCCTCTATCTCCCATCCACTCTACTGCATCCCGCCCCTTTCAACAGATCTCTTGCGATCTAATCACCGACCTCCCTATCTCCTCCGACTTTGATTCTCTATTGGTCGTGGTCGACCACGGCCTTAGTAAGGGGGTAATTCTCTGCCCCACCAAGAAAACTGCCACTGCCGCAAACATTGCCGCCCTTTTCCACGAAACCATATACAAAAGATTTGGTCTCTACGACAAGATCATCTCTGATCGCGGCCCACAGTTCACATCCTCGTTTGCCAAAGAACTAGGACGACTCCTCGGCTACGAACTAGCCCTCTCCACCGCCTATCACCCTCAGACGGATGGAGAAACCGAAAGGGTCAACCAGGAGATCGAGACTTATCTCCGCATCTTTTGTAACGGTAACCCCTCGGCTTGGGCTGAACACATTACCCTAGCCGAGTTTACTCATAATCACTGCCCCCATTCCATCACAGGGAAATCTCCGTTCTTCCTGATGATGGGATATGAACCCCGTCCTTTCTCCATGGTCATCTCTGAGACCTCTATCCCCGCCGTGGAAACCCGCCTTAAAACCCTCTCCGCAGCATGCGACGAAGCCCTTGCCACCCATGAACTGGCTCGCCAGACTATGAAAGCCCGTAACTTCAAGGCTTTCACCCCGTTCAAAATCGGCGACAAGGTATGGCTTGAGGGACAGAACCTAAAATGTTCCCTTCCTAACCCCAAATTCGCTGCTAAAAGAGAGGGACCTTTCACCATCACCGCCGCTCTTTCCCCCATCACTTATAGACTCCACATCCCCGCCGCGTGGAAAATCCACAACGTCTTCCATGCCTCCCTTTTATCCCTGTATCACGAGAACCCTGTTTACGGACGGAACTTTCCAGCACCGCCCCCTGATCTCATCAATGATGAAGAACACTTCGAAATTGAGAAGATCATACATCACCGTGGAGCCCCTTCCCGTCAGAAGTACTTGGTCTGATGGAAGGGATATTCGGCCAAAGAAGACACATGGCTACCCGAGAGTGAGTTCTCCCATGCATGAGCCACCCTCCAAGAGTATAAGAAGGCCCTGTGGTCTAAACCCCGCTCGTCCTACTCTTAACCTCAAACCACCATGTCCTCCAATGCCAACTCCGCAGCTCCTTCTTCCTCCGCTGTCCCAACTCCCCCATCGTCGCCTCTCCCCTTCCCTTGCCCCACTTACACCTCTCGTCTTCATACCTACGACGATGCTGACCATGAAACCCGTCTTCTCATGTCCATGATGGTTCAAGACCCCCACCTCGCCTCCATCATCAACCATGTCCTTGAGCCCCATTCTCCTCTCAACGCCTTGTATAAAGCTTACTTAGATAACTGTTCCATTTATTTGCACTTAGGATACCTACGTGATACGTATTCCACTTGGGCTAGGCCCGTTTCTATTTCCAACATCCTCGAGTTTCACTGGACAAACCAATGTGATGTCCTCCTTACTGCCCTCTACCAGCTAGGAATGGACAAATTGCTAAAGGAAGTGGATACTTATACAGCAACATTACAACCACCGAACCCTACTCCGCCTTTGTGTTTGTCTGACGCCCAGTCCACCATCCTCCATCCCATCACAGTTCCCCTCACCACTGTCCAAGCCGAACTAGTGCACCCTGTCACCTTATCCCACACCGAAACATTGATCACTCCCAAGGGGGTAATTAACCCCACCTCTCGCCATGTTACGTTCGACGTCACCCCATCCCCATCATTGTCCCCGCTAAACTCTGAAGAAGAAGATGCCCTAGACCGCGCGGAACGGCTAGATCGACCCACGGAACCTCTGCCACCCAGTCATCACTGATACCATCAGGCATGTTTTGAATGTCGACACCTAGGTCACATCCGAGTCCAATGTGATCTGTACCGCTGCCCCCATTGTCTTCACTTCACACCTGGTCATACTCAAGCCCGGTGCCCTCTTCGCAGGCAAACCCCGGTGTCCTCTCCCTCCATGTCTTCTCGACGCTCCAGTCGTCGCAGTAGCACCTCCTCATTGGGCTCAATGGCCACCAGTCAGTCAGTATCCTCACCCACTTGCCCAGTCCCTATCCCACCTCTACACTCACACCCTTTGGAGACTAGGATTTCCTCACCACCGTACGACTATGACCACGACGATGTATGGGATGATTCCGCCTATGCCAACATGACTGGCTCCCCCGGGATGTATTCCAGGGATTTCTAGACAGGGTCGTCTCGATCCTAGTAAGGGGGTAATGTTACGTTTCGCCCTCTACTCTCGATGGATACCATTTCTTTTTCACGATAGATGCTGTCGTATCCGCCCAACCAGATGCTTATTCTTTTCCTCGTACGTGTACATCCGATCCTATGGAACACTTGTCATACCTGCTTATGCCATGTCTGATCCAACTCGGACTTCCTTTTCATCTCCATTTCTCTTTGTCATCTTGTGTACGATACACCCGATCGGGCTTGGACTCCAATTCCCTTTCTTGGTTTTCTTTCGTCGTACGATTCCCTTTTCTTTCTCGTGCACCGCCTGGTCCGTGCACGCTACCTATGAGTATATAAGACCTCGCTTTCCATACCATGTACTCTAAGCTAGTCTTACTTGAATCTTAGCTTCATCACATCAAACCTTGTCCGACCTCGCCTTCGCTTGGTCGTCCTCGTTACACTGACCCGGCTGGTTCCCTAGCACCGCCAGTACATCGAACCCTTGAGGAGTAGCTAAGCCCTCTCCCTTGCGGCCCTATACTGAACCCGTTTGACTGACTACGTCGTCAATACACGGATATCCCAAACCATTGACCCATCATTGAAGCTCTCGAGTCTACACTCATCGCTACCTGCGCCAAGCGTAACACTGATACTGACAATGAGGATGTTACCCTCCTCCCTGACTCTCTCTTTGTCAATTTAGTTGATAAGGAACTTGCTGATAAGATAGCATCCTTCTCATCCTCCGACCCTCTTGTCCTCAATACCCTCCATGCTCTCTCTGGGGAACTCTCCACTCATTTCCAGTCTTGCTTATCTGACTGGAAGTATGATGCAAGAATTCTCACATACCAGAACCAAGTATATGTCCCTGCTGATACTGACCTCCGATGCTCCATTGTCACCCACCATCATAATCACCCTACCACCAGCTATTCTAGTGTTCTTAAAACCCACCAGCTTGTTGCTGCCAAGTTCTGGTGGCCAGGCCTTGCTTCCTTTGTTCAACAATATGTTGCAGGCTGTGCCATATACCAGCAACACAAAGTAAACACACATCCCACACACCCTCCTCTTTCTCCTATTTGCTCTACCACCTCTTGCCCCTTCCAGCAGATTTCCTGCAATCTCATCACTGACCTTCCTGTCTCCTCTGGCTTTGATTCCCTGTTGGTCATGGTCAACCACGGCCTTAGTAAGGGGGTAATTCTGTGCCCCACCAAGAAAACCACCACCACCACCAATATCACCACCCTCTTCCATGAAACCGTTTACAAAAGATTTGGTCTTTATGACAAAATCATCTCCGACCATGAACCCCAATTCACATCCACCTTTGCCAAAGAACTTGGAAAACTTCTTGGGTATGAATTGGCCCTCTCTACCACCTATCACCCTCAAACGGATGGAGAAACTGAGCAAGTCAACCAGGAGGTAGAGACCTATCTCTGAATCTTTTGTAACGGTAACCCCTCACCTTGGGCAGAACATATTACCCTTGCCAAATTCATACATAATCACCACCCTCATTCCATCACAGGTCAATCACCGTTCTACCTGATGATGGGATATGAACTCTGTCCTTTTCCCATGGTAATCTCCAAAACCACCATCCCCACTGTGGAAACCTGCCTGAAAGCTCTCTCTGCTGCATGCAAAGAAGCCCTCACTGCCCATGAACTTGCTTGCCAGACTATGAAAGCCTGTAACTTCAAGGCTTTCATGCCATTCAAAGTCAGTGATAAAGTATGGCTTGAGGGATGAAACCTGAAAAGGTCCCTCCCTAACCCCAAATTCGCTGCCAAATGAGAAGGCCCCTTGTCCACCACCCTTCGTCCCATCTCTGTCCCCCTAACGGCAATCCAAGCCGAGCTGGCACACCCTGTCCCTCTGTCCCATACAGAAACCCTTCTTACTTCCAAAGGGGTTATCAATCCAGTATCCTGCCATGTCACCTTTGATGTCACCCCATCTCCCTCGTCATCCCTAGTAAACACCAAAGAGGAAGAAACCTTAGACTGCGCAGAACATATGGACTGACCAACGGAACCTCTGTCACCTAACCATCATTGTTACCACCAGGCATGTTTCAAGTGCAGATGTCTTGGCCATATCTGTATCCAATGTGATTTATATTGTTGCCCTCATTGTCTTTGCTTCACACTGGGTCATACTCAAGCCTGATGCCCTCTTCATAGGTGCACCCCAGTATCCTCTCCCTCTACTTCCTCTCAATGCTCTAGTCGTCACAGCAGTGCTTTGTCGTTAGGCTCAATGGCTGCTAGTCAGTCAGTCACCTCGCCCACTCGTCCTATTCCTGTTCTGCCACCATGTTCGCACCCCTTGGAGACAAGGATTTCCTTGCTGCCATACACCCTTGACCATGATGACGTATGGGATGACTCCACCTATGCCAACATGACTGGCTCCCCTGGGATGTACTCTAGGGATTTCTAGACAGGGTCATCTCGACTCTAGTAAGGGGGTAATGTTACGTTTTGCCTACTATGTGTTACAGTACAATATGGGCTTATCCAATCTGCAGCTATGTTCACTAGTCCTCCCCTAGGCAATGTATTCCCATTGGAATATGTAGACGACTCTTTCCCTTTCTTGAACCCGTTAGACGCAGTGATTCCTCTCAATGAGGAAACCCTGCTGCTATACCTCGATCTGTTGACTATCCTGTGAGCTCACCTTCCTTATTTGTACTTCTACTGTTACACTTCCACATTTGGACATTACCTCTCCCACGGCGCGTCTCTCATCATGCCACATTTCCCCCATTCCCATATCGAGTAACTCCAGCTACTATAGGCGGCACTACTGCATCTAGTTGGTACAACAATGCTCAAGTATTTATACGGATCCATGTACAGTACTTTTCCCCAGCTAGTTCTACACAATTTACATGTAGTTGCTAATCATCCATGAGTCCCCTACAAGGAGATAGTGAGGATAGGATCTCTATTAGTCTTGTGCTACTATTGAAGTGTGCTTGACAGCTAGGACTACGTGTATGCATAACAAAAGAACTAGCTTGTCCCTAGACCCCTGCTTTTAAGCAGAAGGGTCCTACCCACCAACATCACGTCATACCGCACCCCAAGGGGATCAGACAAGGAACACGAAGAAGTGTTCTATACTGAGGACAAAGGAACTCCATCTCAACCGCCCCAGTCATTACCATACAAAAACCCATATCAGAGTGCCTCACTGATTTTGTGACGCATTGCAGGAAGACCTTCCTCTGCCGCAAACCCAGTAAAAAGGAGATGACCTTCCTCCTCGCTATTAGCCCCTGTCCAGCCAGCAGGGCCGATTGTAACCACAGCAGAACCAACCACCCCATCACCACTACCTTCCCCACTCATTCAAGTGAACCACGTGATATCAGAGAAGACCGATAGTGATGAAGAAATGGCAGACGTTTCCACAACCCAGACAGAAAAGAAAGGAGAGCTTCATGCAGCTCTTCTGGGAGATTTTAGTGGGTAACCTGAAGATGCTGAAAGATGGATCATGTCTATGAACGTGTATTTTGCAATCAATGACCACATCTATAAGAAAGATGAGCTGGTAATGATCCTCACCTGTCTTAACAAGCTTATGAAAGGAAGAGGTGCCACTTTTGCGGAAAGCTGGTACAACCGAGCCCCGGATTCCACCTACAACAATTTTTTGGTAGCCTTTCGCGCTGCTTTCATTCCCTCAGGACAGAAGGAACAAGCCAGAAATGTTATCTACAACTTAAAGCAAAGTGATTTCCCAGATACCAAGGAAAAGAACATACCTCAAAGGCTCAAACAAGGAAACTTTGACTCTTACGCTTCGGCCTTCGAATTACAGGCCTACCAAAGTGGGCTCGATAATGGACACGACAACATCCTCATTGATGTCTTACAGAGAGGAGTAGACAGAAAGCTTGCCAACACCATGGCTACACTCAACCCCCAACCTGAGACTTGGAAGGATTGGGTCAAAAGGGCCCACACCTTTGATGAAAATTTCAAGAGACTTAGGAAGATCAGGGAATGGACCCACTACCTCCCATTTGCTTCCACAGCCCGGGTCACCCCCAGCCAAGATCCAAATGCAATGGATATCGATTCCGTTTGACTCTCTCCCACTGAGCAAGCAGAACATATGAAGAACAACAAGTGCTTCATATGCTATTGCATAGGTTGTTGTTCCAGCAACCATAAAAAAGGAGGAGGACCTCGACTTACAGGGACTACCCACCATCCAGGCCCCAGGGCCACGGTCGCAACAGTGGAAACCGACGCCTTAGGAGAATTTATCTGGAACAGTGATCTCTCCAGGAACAAACTCCTCAGAATCCTCAAAGTTTGCATGACTCCTGAAGAAGAACAGGAAGTCTGCGTGACTATTATAGAACAGGATTTTTAGCTGGGAGGGTAGAATCAATGGCTACGCCTCCTATAGATCTTGCACCGATTTTTGTATTAGGAACCAACTCCAGGGCAATCAGACTTCCCATTCAACTAAACGAAATTGGATCACAAAAATCCATTGATGTCACTACCTTGGTCAACAGTGGGGCAACAGGGTGCTTTATCCACAAGCATCTGGTGAAGGCGAATGGATGGAAGATGAGCCAACTCCCAAAACCATTCGTTGTGTTGAGAAAAAACTAGTTGAGTACCAACTATGTCAAGTTCCAGAGGTTCCAGAACAACCGGAACTACCAGAACAATTGGTACATGTCCAATTCATATAATAGACTGGACATAATATAACTAACTAGTTGAGTACCAACTGTGTCAAGTTCTGGAACAACCGGAACATTCTACTACAATTATGCTAATACCATTAGGATAAGTGTGACTTATGCATAACTCATCAATAGGTCATACAATCTTCTGGACTTGAGTCATTATGACTTGGTATGACTCAGATGGACTCATATCCAAGTCATATCAAGTCACAATGAGTCACAATGACTCATTCTGTAATCATTAACATTGTGAGTCAGAGTGACTCATACCGAGTCATGATAAGATCACATGCTTCAAACATGAGTCACTAGGAGTCAGAATGACTCCAGACGACTCATTTTTAAGTTTATACTCAGATCCCTGACTAGTATAAAAGCAGCATGTAACGTACACAGTGCTGTAACAAATCTATAACCACTCACCCCTGGTTTCATTTTGCTCTTACCTCACCTGAGGCTATTGTCCCACATTAAACTCTATTGCAACCACAGTACCCATACTCAGGTACTGATACTCTACCAAGACTAAACTCTGCTAGTACAGTGAGTCTCACACTGTGCATCATCCCTTCATTGCTGCGCTCCAAGTGAAAGTGGATAGTGGTGCTGTACCCGCATATCCATCCTCCCACTTTCATTAGTTACATGTCCTCATGCTGTAGTATATTCTTGAAAAAAACTCCCAGCTTGCACATGCAAAAAAACAAGTAACCTGTGAGCAAGAAAAAAAAAGTGTTTGGTAATGAAAGTGGGAGGATGGATATGCGGGTACAGCATCACTATCCACTTTCACTTGGGGTGCAGCAATGAAGGGATGATGCACAGTGTGAGACTCACTGTACTAGCAGAGTTTAGTCTTGGTAGAGTATCAGTACCCGAGTATGGGTACTGTGGTTGCAATAGGATAGAGTTTAATGTGGGGCAATA
>JBBPMG010000738.1:0-14062 GCA_038090195.1 Boletellus deceptivus | reverse complement strand
ACATCACCGAGAACACTGAGCTGAGAAAGTTTGGGCACCCCAGTCCAATTTTGACCAAGCTTCCATGGACGAAGAACAAGCCGTGGCCGTCCAGGACGTGAGGAGGATACCCAAGTAGATCACTAAGAGGCTCGGATCCCGATGGATTAATCACCGCGCTTTGAGTCCTCACTGGAATACAGACGAACAACCAGCTGAGTAGAAGAGAAGTCGTTTGGCACACTGGTCCGCTATGGCCTTCGTCTCTAGAAGTGGGCATGCAAGGGTGATGATGGGAATATGCTGAGAATGGTTCGGACGAGACTTCTTGAAGTCGACATTGTCCGTACAACAAATGTGGGCCTCACTGCTTTAGCAACTGGAGACCAACTCTGCGAAAAACCTGTCATTGTCATCAAAGTGAACGACCCGTAAGGCGCGGTCCACATGGCTAGGGAAAAGAGCACTCGGAGTCCCCAGCATCTGCGATGCGACGGACGGGCAAAACAACATTTCACAATAGCGATTTGGGTTAGGTGAGAAGACTCGCTCCCACCACATGATCTTATCCGTCCCCTGTTTTTATCGGTGGAGATTGTCGGCCGTCGTCTCGTCCATGGCCCGAGCATCGGTCGCAGTGTGCCCTGGGTGGCACTGGGACATATTCCGGCCCCGATGGGCCTCGCACCTGGCACAACCCTGGGCTTTCTCGCGGCGATATGCCGTCGCCGCCCAGATCGACTTACTGGACGAAATCCACAGTTTTACGTTTCCTCTCAGGTGATAGAATGCCCTTTCACTGGTACGGATAGGAAGCGGATGCGATAACGTTTACCAGGTATGGTTTACAACGCCCCAAATCGCGGCGTTCTTTCTCCAACCATGTGCAAACAACCTTGGGGTACAAAGCCTCAGTGTTGGCAGTCGGATTGTTCCAATCTCTCGAGATTCGTCTTCCGCTGCCCCACCCGCCATCTTAACTGCAATGGCGTCTCTGCGCACGCTCTCCGCTCCCGTTAGCCGCACTTCCTACCACGCTTGGGTTCCCAAGTCCAACGCGACCCATGATAAATTCATCCTGGAGGTCATTAAACAGTCCGAGGAACCAACTCGAACGCGTAATTCCGCTGTCACTAAATTCGACGAAGCCCTCAGCGAGGAGCAGAAAGGGCTCTTCACTGACGCTCTCACTCAAGTTAGGCAATATTACGACAAGGTATGCCAAAGAACGCGCCGACAACGACGCATCTCATTTTTTTTCTTTGCAGTGGGCGGACCCTGACTCGGTCGTATCAGACTACGAACACTTCCTGGGTCTGCTTAATGTCATCGTCACGACCACCCCCAGGTTCTACAGAGCCAATATCAACGGTGTCACCATCGGGGAGCCGGTCGGGGTGCCACTTTATCTTGTCCTTGACTTGATCAGCAACACCTCCGCTGCTTATACCTTGTTCACCCAGCGGTCGTTCAACGCTGCACTCAAGGACTTGCTCAACTCCTGGGGAGAGTTCTTGAAATCAGACGCATCTGGTGCAACCCTCGCTGAATGGTTCACCCCCGAGGGTTTGGCGTTGTTGGAGGCTCCCCTTGGGGGAAAGAAGTTCGACGACACATTCAAGACCGAAGTGGATGCGCCTCAGCGTTATAAGTCATGGGATTCCTTCTTTGATAGGCAATTCAAGAGCCCTGACGTGCGCCCCATCTACCCACCGCCCGCTAATTCCGACATCTCCTTCCTTTACAATACGTGCGAGTCTACTGTATTCCGCACTGCTACAAACGTCCAGGTTCACGACACGTTCTGGCTCAAGACCCAGAATTACTCTTTGTACGATATTCTCGCAGATCAATACAAGAAAGATTATTCGCTCGCCGAGAAATACGCCAGCAAATTTGCTGGGAGCTCGGCTTACCAAGCTTTCCTTAGCCCAGCAGACTATCATCGTTGGCACAGCCCCGTCAAGGGCAAAGTTGTAGAGTCTCGCGTCGTCGACGGTACTTACTACGCCGTTCTTCCCGATTCCGGCGCCCCGGACTTCGACCCCGACCTCGTTCCGGGTGACCCTCACGGTGGCATCATTCGTTCTCAACCCTGGCTCAGCGTCGCCGCCACGCGCGCGTTATTTATCATCGAACCAACCGACCCCAACTCCCCCTTCGAATTGGTTCTCATCGTTGCGATTGGAATGGTCGAGGTGTCGACCTGCCGGATCACCTATAACGAGCGACAGGTTTCGGACCCCAGCCTGGTCGAGGTCGGGGACCAGCTGGGCGCGTTCCACTTTGGCGGATCGACATACGTGATCTTTGTCAAGACCAAGCCTTCTCACAGACTCGTCCTTCAGGACATCGTCAACAGCCCGATCCGGCCGAACCAGCACCGCTGGATCAACTCTGTCATCGGGCAGTTCTGGCCGGTGAAGAATTAATTGATTCATCCCCAGGGATGGTGAGTCCGTTGTTCCGTACTCTTTTGTTCTATCCACATATTGCGCGGTGCAGATCTTGACAAGGCCCCTCGAATGCCCCGAGTCAAAATTGTTTTGTACGATATCCAGCTTGCAACGTTTCTCGCTGTTTCCGACCTTACAAAAAAGATGAAAACGAGAAAAAAAAAGAAGGAAAAGAAAAAAAAAAAAGTATGATGGTTTTGTACGCTAGCTAGGTTGAGTTGAGTTCGCCAGTGATGGCTAGTTGATGCGTGGTGTATTTTGTGCCAGGTAGGAGTAGTTCGAATGCGAATGCTGTGTGTCCGTGGAGTAGCATCCTTGTGCGCTCATAGGAATCGCTCTCGAAGCCGATGCGACATTTCCGTGCGTGCAATGCCGGAGTTGTTTCAAACAGACAGATCGCACCCAATGCAATGACGTCCACGGTGTCCGGTGGGAAATGTGCGTATTGCATTATTGCATACCATTCAGTTAATCTACTTGTCAGCATTTCACGAGGATTAGTATGCCTTTGTCAAACGCCATTATTTTCTGAAATCGCTATGACGAAAGGCACTGATAGAGACAGTGCTGATCCGTGCGCAGGGTCCGAGGCGAACGGCTCCCATGCTTGCCAGGGGCGGAGTGCGTTCCGTAAGTTCGTCAATAGGTGCCCGGCGAGGCCCAACTAGTCCAACAGACACCAACGATGCATCGCCTAGGAGGGACCAAGGACAGACGCGTCAGAGTAGTAAAGGAAGGAACGGAAGTAACCCGCATGAACGGGCTTTACTGTAGTGGATGGTGTGAGGACACTCGGGGGGAAGGTATGAACAGCCAGGGAATTCCGCCTCGTTCAATTCGCGCGAGGAACCTTGTCTTGTCGTAGTATATGATCAAGGCAGATGGATCGCTTTGCTCGCAGTAACATCCACATCCGTCTTGGTTCTCTTGTTGCCGCAATCCAGCATGACCTCCAGTTTCCGCTCTGTTGTTAGCATGGCCCGCAACTCTGTCCCCGCTACAACCTCTTTGTTCGTGCTCATCCACCACCGGGTCAGCCCCAGAGGAGAAGCTCTCCAGTAACTCTGAACAGGCCCTCGCTGGGCCCCTTCGTTCTCCTCGACGACATGAATACTGCTCACTCCCGCCGACTCTCCGCCCCTACTCGCTCTCTCTAATGCACTGCTCCGGCTCCTCTGCTCCTGCACTTGGCCTAGCTGCACTGCCACGCAGGTTGGAGTTAGAGTCGGAGAAGCTGTAGCCTTACGATGTTCCTTCTCTACTCATCCTGGCACGTACATGGCAAGTTGCGGCCGCCTTGGCCGTCGGCCTCCTCATGTTTCGGGACTCGGCTCTCAGATCCCCTCTTTATGCCCCCATTCAATGCTAGGGCTGACCGCAGTTCATGCGTTCGATTGTTTGTTGAGTCTGTCTCGACATCATCTTGCAGTCCCCCCTAAAAAAGGCTTCGTATCGCGATCATATTTTGGCGTCCCCTTCTAGCAATCAATTTTTTTGTTCCGACGCAGTCCTTGTACTAGCACTCGCGTACAGCGTTTGACCTGTGTAGCAGCGTCCTTGATTGCGCATGTGTTGTGTGTGTTATATGTCGATCGAGCGATTTTGATTGATTGTGTGTTTCGAGCCGGGATTTTGGCCGCTCTCGAGACTCGAGATACAAAGTCACTAGTCCCTCGTAGACGGGCCAAGGCAAACATGTCCAACGTAGCGGATGCAATGTGCATTCATTGACCACCGTCTGTTCTTTTCCTCTTTACGTTCTTGGAGATTCAATACCACCTGAGTTTTCCAAGGAAAGCGAGGTCGTGCGACATCGTATGCACGCCCGTCGGCAAGAGCTTATATTATGTCCAGCTACGCGGACTGAAAGAAAATGGTAAACATCACGTCCTCGGTTCCCGCTTGCTCGTAAACCGCGCACCACGAATCACGGGATGTACCTGAACCCTGGCGCCTGCGATCGAACCCGGTAGTTAGCCCGTCCGTTGTTTACGTCCAAGCACAACACACCGGTCGATGACGTACCTTGTCTGCCAGCGTACTTGTGTCGACGGGCGCGTCCAGGTCAGGACGTCCATGCGCCGCGTCACGTCGTATATTGTCCCACTTGTATGACAGATAGAGGGCGACGGCGAGGACGGCCGCAAGCGCATCGAGCGCACACGTCGTCGCAAAGCCCGTGCTAATTCAGCGATTCATCTATCCACTCGATCCAGGCAAACACGACAAAACACGCACATGTACCGTGGCCCGTCTGTCGTCGGGTATAAGTGTGCGCCCAAGATGGATCCACCCTGCCCGATGGCCATGAACATCGGTATCCCTGTCGCCCGCTTCGTCTCCGACCCAAGGTTGTGCGCGAACCACGCAATAATAATCCCGATCGCCGTGTACGTCCCGCTCGTGATACAAAACACGGCAAAGTAGCGCGCGTGCACGTTCGTCGGCACCACCAGCACGATCAGATAGCCGATTGCAGCCAGAAAGCACGCACTCGCAATCACGAGCCCACGCGTCTGGAACCGGTCCGTGAAGTAGGCCGCACCACAGAGGATCAGCGCTGCGACCGCGTACGGAGGGACGGTGAGCAGCTGTGCGAGCGCATTGGCTATAACGGCAGGTCAGCCGACCATCATTTCCTCCCTATCAAGACGAGAGAAGGGGTCGCACTATAACCAAAAGTCTGGATGATCGTGGGTAGGAAGGCGGATATACTCGCCAGACCACAGTTGAGACCAAAATAGATTACCCCGCCCGTGTAGATACGCCAGTCGGCGAGCGCCCCGAAAATGTGTGCTGCATCCCAAGATCAGATGTGACCGGCCAGAAATGAATCAAGGGGAAAAATAACGCAAGTAGCTCACCCTTGTTCACGATAGCTCCTGTATCAGCCTTGGTTCCCCTGGATCCGCGCTCCAAAGCAATCTCTCGCTCTCTCTTAGTGAAGAACGTTGTCGACTCTGGCCGATTGGGAAGAACGAACAGCGTGAGGATGCCTAGCAAGATTGCAGGAATGCCCTACATGATCAAAACGTGCGTTAGCCGTTATGCATCACGTGAGTCTGTCCGATATGTACTTCGATCAAGAACAAGATCCTCCAATCCGACTCGCCACCACTTCCGCCCGTCGTCATCAATGGAGGCCCGTAGTTGATGTGTTGCACACCAAACGCAATCAGTCCTCCAAATGCGCCTGCTACTGCTGCGAAACCGAACCAGTATCCCATCCGCAGACCGAGTTCTGCGCGTGTGTAGAAGAACGCTGCGAGATTGTGTGTGGTCAGGGCAAGGCATAAACGAGAACAAAATGACACCGGAAAACGGGAGATGGAGACGGAATGGTAGAAGAGAGTTGGCACGTACAAAAGTAGAGAGGAATAGCCGGGCCGAATCCAGCTTCAAAGACACCGAGACCGAGCCGGCTGCACACCAGACCACCAAAATCGAACGCGGACGCCTGAGATGAGAGTGACATTTTTGTCCGACGACAAGGCGACCAAGAAATTTTATTTTACTTTAGTCCAACGTCTTGCACCTCGAGCGAGACAGAAAAGTCCTGAGTATACGCACCGCCAGTGTGGAACAGATCCCCCATCCGATCGCAGTCGCTGCCATCCAATACGAAGGTGGGAAGAGCTTGGAAAGCACCGTTGCGGGCACTTGGCAGAGAATCTTTTTTTGTGTGTGTAGCATTCCGACACAGCAGGATCAGTATCCACTCCCCAGGGCCCTTGCAAGGGGGTACGACCACACCGCACCCGCGGGACCACTCACGTACGAAAAGAAGAACACCGAGTTGACCCAGTTGTAGAGCACGCCGGTAGGGTCGCCATGAAGTGTTTCCTGCGGCAGACCTTGCAGACGGGCATTTCCCAAGTTGGTTCTATCCAGGTCTGTAGCGAAACGGTGACAACAGCACCATCAGCGAGTGGTGTCCAAAAGATAATTAGAATCACTCAGAATCGGGGAAGGACGCACAAGCGCAGAGGTAGAGAAGACATGTGATTGGTAAGATGCGCAGGTCAATCTTCCGCACAAGACGTCGCTCTTCGTCGGGTGTGGCCAAAGGTGGCACCCTGCCACTGGGGAACCCGGAGGTGGATTGCCTCTCAATAGAAGTCTTTTCCTCGTCCATGATGAATGAGGCGTTACTCGAAGCTCTAGTACGTTCGGGTCGGGTCATGGGGTGGGAACTGAGGCAAGCGCTTACAAGACCCGACGGCTTCGGGGCGAGTGCGGACTAGACAGTGGCACAGGCTTGATGTTGACCTCGTCCGGATGTCGACCGGTAGGCGTATGTATGTACCGGGGAGAGTGCCGAAGCAAGTGTGTGATATTTATTTCGGCGAGTAAAACCTAGAGCCTGGCGGTTCCAGTTCCGACTGACATCATGTGCTCCTGGACATGTTTCAACGTTGGCAAGTGTCATGAGACGTGGAATGCTCACACAAATGGGGGCCGAGATACAAAACATCACAAGCCCACAAGTGAGTTGCGGTACTGTGATCAGAGTCCATGATGGGGACCACAGATGGGCCCACCAGGCTAAATGCTGATACAAATGACCAAATAAACCTTGGCAAGTGTATAATGATTTGGTGCCTGGCCCGAAGCTTTGTATGGAGCCCGAGCCGAACTGAGTCGTCATTATGGTTTCATGAGCCCGGGGTCCGGGTTTCAGTTTCACCTGGAGCTACGGCTCAGGACGTGCTAATTATGTCAGGTAGTGGCCACGCCACATGCACACATATGTAAACATCCGCATCATTCCCACGGCACAAAACGGTAAAAGCACAGCTCATCTGCCACCACGGCTAAGTCACGTGATATGAACAATGAGGCTATACCCGAGTTCTAGGCTCCCACTAGTCGTCCTTCCTCACTTGTCCACTTGTCCAGCAACAGGAGCGGCCCTGTACCTGGAACACCTCCCACTCGCAAACGCAAGAATGGGTTGGCCATGACAATGTAGATTCATCTAGCAGCGAGGAAGATCATATATCGGAACCCACGGCAAGGGTTCTCCAAGGTGCGTACTGAGTCAATACATATCACATTTGATATTGCACTCACAGCGAATGAAATACACTGCTTTTACAGGCAGTAAACGAGCATGTACGGGCATTGAACCAAGTCCTCGTTCTGTAGGCCAAAACACCGGTATGTCTTTCCACATTTTTATAGGTGATTATCACTGGTTGATTAATGTATGGTAGCTCCCACCATCACATCACCACGATGAAACAGGAGATGATGGGATGCTCAAGGACATCGGGACCCTTGAGATAAATGGACCAGTAACTCTCATGCAGGAGAGTCGTACCTGTGATGTTGATCAAATTTTCGCACCAACATACTACACCACCAACGGACATGGTCATTAACACGGTCACGAGTGGCAGTGACAGTCCCGGGGCAGAACAGGCTCCGACTGTTGATCGAGCTTAGCAAGATGTTCTTCCGAGCGCCCGCCGAACACGATGCAAGGGCGGCCTTTCCTCTTGTGGTGCTCTTCCCGCTCTTTGTGCAGGACGACGAGGCATGTTGGACCTCCGAGACCACCTACGCGGACGGCAGTGCATTGTCGTTGGCCTGTGGTGGCATGCGCATTGTTATCACCATCCTGAGGTGAACGTAGTGGTGACCATGGAAATCTCATGCGAAAGGTAGCAGAGCGGAGCTTTATGCTCGCGTAGCAAGGAAATACAATCCATAACCACTAATGACTTGCACGGACTGGCCAGCCTGGAAGTTTTCAAGCAACTAGCGTCGGCACGATGGGCCGTATTCCTCGCTCGTTCGGGAGATGGAAAAGAGTCGGCGTTGACTCCGGTGCTAATAGAGCGCCCTGCCCAGACGTCCGTCTAATCAACACTCCGGACACATCGCAGCAACGAGAACAACCGATCAAATGGACACTGGAAACACGCGTTTTACCGGGCCGGATGGCCCTCGCGCCAGGTGCCGGAGATGTCCGCAACTCTGCGCTGCGGCCATGCCTTGTGACCTCCCAAAATTCACTTGGTATGCATACATGTGATTGACGATCCAGCTGCTGACACTTTACACAGGTACAAACGTTTCCAAATTCGAACTCGCAAGCCTTTCCATCAATTACTTTGACGTATCCAAAACGATCCTTCCCGCCACCTTGCCTTCCTCAAGATCGTTGTAGACCCTGGACATCATCGTGCTCGTCAATGGAATGGAGAATCGCCCACCATGTCAACTTACCGCTGAAGGTCCGAGAGGCCCTTGGTCGCATATATCACCTTCACCTTGCCAGATGACGCGATGTCGATCGCCTCGATCGCATCCTGACGATTCCCTACGTACGAACCTTTGATTGAGATACTCTATGGTCATCAACGCATGAGGGTTCACAGGATGTCGATTTTATCAATATATTTACCTTAATGACCGTCCAAAAGATGGACGCATCCACCGTCGCGTTTGCCGGGAGCCCCACCGCCATCAATGTGCCCCCCGGTCGCAAGTAGTCGACCGCTTGTGCATACCCTTCGCTGCGTGGCGATGTCACTATGGCACAGTGTGGACCGAGTCCGTCGCACGTGGCCTTGATTGCCTGGACGATATCCTTGGTCTGAACAAAGTCGATCCATTTCTCGGCCCCAAGCTCAAGACAAAGCTTCATTTTCTCATCGCCGGTGTCTGTTCAGGGACTCGTGTTACTTTGAAGGAAGCTTGCACGCAAACAAATGAAGAGGTGCGTGGGTTTACCTATTGCGACGACACGCATTCCCATCGCTACCGCATACTGCACAGCTATGCAGATGGGATCAGCGGATGGAAGCAGGATCGCGGAGATGTGGTACCTAGGTGGCCAAGTCCTCCTCCCGCACCGGGAATAGCGACCCACTGCCCGATTCGAGTGTCAGAGTATTTGAGCGCTCGATAAACGGTGACGCCCTGGACAATCCTCCCTCAGCCTCTGCACCCTCGAGTGACGAAATGGGACTGACTGCGCAAAGCAGGGATGCGGCCGCAAACGGATCGAGCGTGTCTGGAATCGGCGTAACGCTGTGCACCCATGATACCTATCGCACGTCGCAACGCACGTGTCGCTTAGAGGGGTGCATACACGTACTACATATTGGCTAAATGTCCCGTTGACGGTGAGCCCGCTCAGCTTCACGTTTTCACAATCTGAAAGAGACAGCTCGGGTATCAAGAGAACGTAGACGGTAGGAAGGTCGATACGTAGAAAGACGGACGCACTCTGCTCGAGGCCCGCCCGACACGGTTCACAGTCATGGCACGAGTATGCAATCCACTTGACCCCGACGCGCTGACCCACGCGGACGGAGGACGAGCCGGTATGATCCGCGATGGCGACAACGTCCCCGACACCTTCGTGCCCGCCGATGAGCGGCAGCACGGGGTCGACTGGCCAGTCGTGCTTGCTCACGTGGAGATCTGTGTGGCACACGCCGGTGCAGATCAGCTTGATGAGACACTGACCGGGGGCGAGCGCGGAGGGCTGGGTGACGGGCACATCGTGCTGAAGGACGACGGGCTGGTTGGGGCTGGAAACGACGGCAGCGAGCTGGGTTCTGGGGATGGGGTAGGACATGGAAATCCGGGCGGCTAGAGTAGCTCACAGAGGGGCGGATTATATGCCATTTGGAGTGGCGTCATTAAGGGGGCATGCTATAGGGGAAAGGACGAAACGGGGAGGTGTCGCTGCGGATGTCCAGACTCGTCGCGTCCATTAGAGTGCCTGGCTTTGCGTTCCGTGCGGCCTGGATTCATGAACGCCCGAGCGATGATAGCGGAGATTCGAGACCCTTGTGGAAGACTCACTGGTTCAGGTCCTCCTCATTAAAGTGCCTGACTTTTGCCCTCCGCGCGGCCTGGGTTCATCGACGCCCGAGCGACGATAACGGGGCTTTATTTTGTGGAAGATTGGCCGGTTGGGACCTTCCAGATCGACCATGTAGCTCTAGCAGCACCCAACGGCTGGTCATCAGATTAGACCCTGGAGAACAGACCCTTTACTGTGTCGCTCGTCGAATTCTCGGATGGCCTCGGGTCCATTGGTTTAGATCTAGGACCTGGGTAGCCGCGCAACAAGTCCCGATGGACACTCCCGTTCCGGGTACCCCGAGAGGGTGCCCTTCCAAGTTCTTGTCCAGTGCCTGCTGGTGTATGCGTGCGGCGCAGACTGAAGGCCTCCCCACCCCACGCGATCAGCTCCGTCTGAGGTCGCGCTTCAGCATGGCCTATGCCCTCTGCTGTCTTCCGGCCCGCTCTCTGGATGGTGGTTGAAGCTAGTAGCTGAGCGCTGAGCGCCTAGGCGGTCTCGGAGGGGCGGCGGTCTGGGTGGTGGTAGCCCCCTGATGAGAGCCCGAAACCGCTCCCTATCCCGTTCCCCTTTCCCGCCCTGCTCGTGTTGTTCATGGGTTCTCATCGTCCCGTGGCCCGGTCAGGCTCCCAGCCAGCCCAACTGTTTACCGCCGGGACCGGGCCGCGTTGTGAATACAACGGGATGACAAGAATTAGAACGCCCAGGACACAGGAAAAGCAATATGGTCCATAATTTGCTCGAACTGCCGCCTGGAAGGGCTGTCTATACTGGTGGAGGTCTATACTGATGGAGGTCATTTTTGGGGGATACGGACTATTCACTCGTGCACTAGCATCTGTGGCTGGGTGGCGTATCAAGAGAGTTCAAAGGACACTTACGCCAACATGACGAACGAACAGGGGTTGTTTGCCCAAAAGAAGAATGTCCAACAGAACCAAAGAGACGGCGCCCCGCCTTGTCCAGCGCGAACGCACACCTCGATACCGACGGACTTCATGTCCACAGACCCGTACGATGTCGTCCAGCGCGAAATCGAGTCCTCGCTCCAGATGGCCACGACACTGTGCACATCCTACGTGCGCATCCGCAGCACCGCGCACGGCGAGTCCGAGGAACTCGTCTTGGCCCGCAACGAAGTGCGTTCCCATCCCCTTCGACCATCCGAACTGACGTTTCGCTCTCTCTCCCGTCGTCCCCGCACCACAGCTCAAAGCAACGCTGGCTGCGCTGGAAGCCGACCTCGAAGGGCTCGATGAAAGCGTCCGGTGCGCCTACCCGTCTCACCACGCCATGCGCACCATCTAACGCTTGCACTGCACCCACGCGCACAGGGTTGTTGAGGCAGCCGGTCCGCGCGCCTTCCGCCTCGAGGAGGCCGAGGTGGTGGCGCGGCGCCGCTACGTCGGGCGCGCTCAGCGCGCTACCATGGTGCATCTCCGTCTTCCCTCGGTGGTGGTGTGGACGTTGACCGGCGCGTGCGATAGGGCATGCGCGCCGAGGTGGAGGGCGCGATGACGGTGGGCGTTCCTTGTCATTTTTCTCTCTCCTTGTGTTTTTCATGCGCCGCGCGTTGCCTTGCTGCCCCAGCCCCATCTCGACCATGCAAGCGCGGACGACTCACGGATCGCCTCTTCTCCAAATGGCGATGGTGACGACAACGGTCAATGGGCACGGGAAGAACGGCAGGTATGACGTTCCCCTAGTCCTTGGCTGACCCGCTCACGCGCTGTTCAGCTGATCATACAGGAGCAAGACCGGACGATGGATTCGATATCGGGCACGCTGATGACACTGGCACAGCAGGCTGGGCTCATGGGCCAAGAAATTGGTCAGCACAACGAGTGGGTTTGTTTTTCTCGTCCCTATGTCTGCATGTACTCACATGCGTGCGACGGTTTTGTTCAGAATGCTTGACGACGTGGAGCAGAACGTAGACCGGACGGACTCGAAGCTTACCAGCGCGATGCGACGAATGAGGACGTTCATCAGAGAGACCGAAGGTGAGTAGGCTAAAAAGCTGTCTCGTGCATGCACACACGCCTGTATCTTTTCTTTGCGGAACCGTCAGACACCAAGTCGGGATGGTGTATCACGATTCTGATCATCGTCCTCGTCATCTTACTCGTGGCGGTCATACTGGTGTAATGGGTGCTTCGAAAGGTGCTACCGAGGGTATGTGTGTGTATATATCCTCTCGCGTCACTCGTTTCCCTTCTTTTTCGGATAAATTATCAACTCATTAGTGGGTATACACAACGCGCTTGCAAAATGTATATCTCAGCATCGTGACGCTTGCACATATGTATATACTCCTCAGATGAACGTTTTTGCGCTACTACAACGACGGAGGCCATGTAGCGGCGATCTGACTAGGTGGGTACCACATCCATGACATGCCGGCCAGCGAAGCAGCCCCTTCGGGCGGGCGAGGACCCTCGGTCTCACGGCACCGGTGTGTTTATGGTGCAAGTATAAACATGGTTCTACGATGGTCGCAGCGCCAGAACCGTCAGGATACCCTCAGCCATCGAGGTCCCACTTGCCAGCATACAGCGACTAAAGTTACCGCATATTTATATAGGGTTTGCCCAAGGTGTGTGGGAGGTCCTGGGAGTGTGCGTAGCGCTGGATCCGTTCAAGAAATGGCATCAGAGGACGAGCGACGCATCCACCAGAGCCGTCCAAGTCGCAGGGATCCCGTTCGAATTTGAGGTTTGACTACATGCTAAACACTAACAAAAATGTCTGTTATTCGGTCAAACAGTTTTTTTCTTCTTCAAGTTTAGTCTGGCATCAGGGACGCCGACCTTCAAGTTCGAGATTGGACGGAACCGATCGCCCCATTACCACTCACTCTTCATCCGATGTGTCCAGCCAGCGTGCAGTGAGGAAGGCGATGGTGCACGCATGCACTCGTTGCACAACGGCGATCATGGCCGTCCGCGCAGATCATTCTGGTGGATAGCATATCAATGCCAAACGGAATCCGATGGTGGACGACATGACCGACCAGTGATACGTCGAACCCTCGTGCTGCAAGTAAGTCGCCGGTAAAATAGTACCTCCAGCAGTGACCTTGAACGTGGGGCACGGAATCGAGTCGGTTCAACCGGTACTAACGAGGTATCTACTATCGTTGTCCCCACTCAAGGACATGCTTAGACCGCCTTAACTTGTCCCGCAGAGCTGTCGGCCGCGTACTCAAGTAGAAGAAGTAGTCTTGAGTGACGCCGTCGGGCACAAAGAGGGGTGGGTCGCATGTGTTTTATTCCTCGTTAGCATCGCCGCTCTGGCGAGGATCGTCAACAGAAGTAACGCCAGATCCTCATTCGCAGAGTCGACATGCTGGTCGCAATACCGGAAAAGTTGTAGAATACACTTGAAGAGGTATGTCTGTGGAGAAGCTGTTCGTCATGTTGTGAAAATAAGACCCAACTAGGACGGAACGTTCTGGATGTCGAGGTTCTCGTGTTGGACAACCTAAATCATATAACTGAAGCCAGTAACCCTGCCGAGATGGATGATACTTCCCATCTTACCGTTCGTCAATCATAGGGAGGAGAATCAATCCCACACGAACCAGCTCTCCCTGACACGTTGAGGGCAAGATTCCCCAACCAGAGGACCAAGAAAAAAGTTTCCTTTGGGCATCACCCTACAATGATAGCTCGAAGAGAGGGGGGGAAGTATGTATTACAGTACTGAGGCGGCGGAGCCATGCAAGCGCCACTGTCCGGACCTAAAGGGCTTGGAGAGCTGCGAGAGGTGCCGACGTTAGGCAACTCGTTTGGGGAGTGGT
>JBBPMG010000737.1:0-14083 GCA_038090195.1 Boletellus deceptivus | reverse complement strand
TCCAACCTCTTTATATAGATTCTAAGATGGATACCATAACCATGGTAACAATCTGTCAACAGTTGGTTGCTATAGAAACAGTGGAGTATCAGATTTTGATGTATCTAAATGACACTCACATAATTGTTCCAATGAGTGTCAGTTTTGAATTGCATGTATCTCCATGGTTACTGATCCAAATTACATAATTCATTTATCATTGCCTAGCCAGGGGCGCAGGCCTGCTTTCATATACCAATACCTTGTTTATATCTATTTATGTGCAAATGATATTCAATGAACAATCAAAAAGTATCAAACATTGGGACAATTTTGTGAGTCACTGTATGCTCTGCCCAAGCTGCAGGGTTACTGTTACAAAAGATTTGGAGATAGGTTTCTATCTCCTGGTTGACTCATTCAGTTTCACCATCCGTCTGAGGGTGATAGGTAGTGGAAAGGGCTAGTTCATAGCTGAGGAGTTGTCCAAGTTCTTTGGCAAAGGAAGATGCAAACTGTGGTCCGCGATCAGAGATAATTTTATCATAAAGGCTGAATCTTTTGTAAACAGTTTCGTGGAAAAGAGCAACAATATTGGCAGTGGTGGTGGACTTTTTGGTGGGGCAGAGAATTACCCCCTTACTAAGGCCATGGTTGACCACGACCAGCAGAGAATCAAAACCTAAAGAGGTGGAGAGATTGGTAATTAAATCACAGGAAATTTGTTGGAAAGGACGGGAGGCAGTGAAGCAGATGGGAGACAATGGAGGGTGAATGGGGTGCGTGTTGACCTTGTGTTGCTGACAAGTGGCACAGCCAGCAACATATTGGCGGACAAAGGACACAAGCCCCAGTCACCAGAATTTAGCTGCGACAAGCTGACGGGTTTTGAGAATGCCAGGATGACCAGCGGTAGGGTGGTCATGATGCCATGCAACAATAGAGTGGTGAAGGTTGGTGTTGGCAAGGACACATACCCAGTTCTGATAAGTGAGAATACCTGCATCAAATTTCCAGTCAGATAAACAAGACCGGAATCAAGTGAGAAGTTCACTGGGGAGAGTGTGGAGAGCATTGAGGATGAGAGGGTCAGTGGAGGAGGAAGATGCAATTTTGTCAGAGAGCTCCTTGTCAACTAGGTTAACAAAGAGAGAGTCAGGGAGAAGGGTTATGTCTTCGTTGTTGGTGTCAGAGTCAGGGATGTGATTGGGACAGTGAGAGCGAGCGTCGGGGGCGGAAAGGTCCTTGCTGGGGATGTGGGAGAACTTAAGGTCATATTCCAATAGGTCAAGAAGCCATTACACTTGGCGACAGTTGAGCTTCTGAGGTTGATGGAAATACGTTAAATTCTTGTGATCAGTAAAGACCAGGATAGGGTGAAGGGCACCAAGAAGATAATGGCACCAGGCTTCAAGAGCGTGCATGATAGCAAGAAGCTCCCAGTCGTAGATATCGTAATTTCATTCAGCTGGACCAAATGTTTGAAAGAGGTAGGCGCATGGTTGCCACTCATGGTTGGCATTGTGCTGGAGAAGAACTCCTCCCAACACATATTTAGAGACATCAGTGGAGATGGCAAATGGGGTAGAGAGGTTGGGGAGTTGAAAAACTGGCTGAGTGGTAAAGATGCCCTTAAGCTCTTCAAAGGCAGCCTGGCAGGTAGGAGTCCAGGCCCAGGGTTGATTCTTCTTGGTAAAGTTGAGGAGAGGATACATGATGTCTGAGTAGTGAGAGACAAAGTGGCGGTAGAAATTGGTGAAGCCGAGAAATGATCAGACATCATGTACTTTGGTTGGAATTGGCCAGTCCTTAAGGCTGGTGACCTTGGTTGGATCCATAGTGAGAGATCTGGGTTTGATAACAAGCTTGAGATAGTCCACCTCCTTTATGTGGAACGTACACTTCTCAAGCTTCAAGTAAAGGTCAAGTTCTTTCATTCTCTAAAGAACCCACTGGACACATTCTTGGTGGATGACTGGGTCATTGTCGGAGTATATCAGGAGGTCATCCATATATATGATCAACCATCCTTCAGCGATCACATCCTTAAAGGAATTGATCATGAATCACTGGAAAGTTGGAGGGGAGTTGGTCATGCTGAAGAACATGACTGTTGGTTCAAAGAGTCTATGGTGGGTAATAAATGTGGCCTTCTATTGGTCTCTGTCCTTTATTCGAACATTGTTGTACTCCCACCTGACATCAAATTTGATGAACAGTTTGGCATCTTTGAGCTTGTTGATTAGCTCAGAGATGAGAGGAAGGGGGTATGCATCTCAAATTGTATATTCATTTAGGTACCTGTAATCTTGGCAGGGACGGAGACCACCATCCTTCTTTTTGACAAAGAAGAAGGGTGAGGCTTGGGGTGACTTGGAAGGTCAGATCTTTCTGGACACAAGGTTTTCATTGATAAAGGCGTCTGCTGCTGCCTTCTCTTCTTGGGATAAGGGGTAGAGTTTGCCAATCTTAGGGACAAAGGATTCCTTAAAATTGATTGCATGGTCGTATGGTCAGGACAAGGGAACATGGTTAGTCATCTCTTTGCTAAAGATGGAGGTGAAATTGGAGTATTCGGAGGGTAAGGTTTTCTTGGGTTTTGTGAGCTTGGCTTGGATGGCAAGCTTGGTGGACAGGGTGATCTTATGTATCTGAGCCATGGCCTCGGCATTGGCAAAGCAAGACCTGAATCTCTGGATATGGTAAATCTCAGCACGATAGTGAGCTCATACCGTGAATGCTTCTTTGTCCTCAGTCTGGCAGTATTGATGGAATCTGGAAAGTTCCTCAGGTTTGAGTGTGTTTCATTGGGGAGGTTCCAATGAGGCAAAGAAGTTGGAGAAGGATGGGAAGTTTTTGTGAGGAATACTGTCCATTTGTCGCATTGAGTCTTCTCTAGGAGAGAAGACTTGTCCTTTGTCAGGGGGATGAGAACTCAACTGGCTGCCCAGTCAATGGTGGTTTCTGTGACTCAGAGCCATGGAAATCCAAGGATTACATTTTCTTTGCCTCCGTTGATGACATAGAAGGCAATCTGTTGAGTAACTCCACCTATCTGCATAAAGAGTACAGCTTTGAAGCAACAAGTGGTGTTCAAGGAGGTGTCAGCATTATGAATAGCAAAGGGTTTGGCGAGGGGAGAAATGAGGATGTCGTGTCGCTTGACAAAGTCCCAGTCGATGCAGTTGATCTGGGCTCCTGAGTCTAGGATTGCGGTGGTATCGACGGCTTTTAACATGAGCAGAGAAACAATCAATTTGATTGGTAAATACAATGAGTTATTTTTCTTCAGCCCACTACTGGAGGATACTGGCATCGATGCAGTCCTCCAAATCAAAAATCCTTCCCAAAAGCTTCTTCTCCCAGCCTTCAGATGGTTTCATCATCATGCACCTCCTCTATTGTGCCTGATCCTTCCACTACTGCAACCTTGGGAGTGCAGAATGGGTTGGTGGTTTGCCGGGAGTTCTGAGGGCATTCCTGAGCCATGTGACCTAGTTGGTGACACCTAAAGCATCACCTCTCCTTTCTATATTGATCGTGTTCCTTATTGGTGAGACAGGTGAGGTGATCAATGTCCATAGCATTTGGGTCGCAAGCAGGAGTAGAGGTTGTTTTCAGGATTACAGTGGGGGAGAAGATGGCATGAGTGTGGGTACTATGTTGTTTCACTACAGCAGCAGTGAAACATTTCTGGGAGTAAAACTGGTCAATCTTCTTGTACCAGTTTTTGGAGGTCATGGGAATAGTGTTGAGACCATAAATTCGGTCCGAGAGCCAAGGGGGAATACCAGCATGAAGGTAGTGCATAATTGTGGCGGCATTGGTGGTGTTGTTGAGCTTAGCCTTGATGACTTTGAGTTTAAACTTGGCAAGATACTTGGGTAAGTAGTCATCCAAGTGGACACAAGTGTTCATGAGCCAGGTGGTGGCCTCAGCCTCTGCCTGGGTATTCAAGAAGGTTTCATTAAAGTCCAAGACAAAACTAGTGAAGGTGTTGAAGGATCCGGCATTTAAGGCAGTTTTGGTATGGACAGCTGCCCAGCTCTTGGCAGTGCCCTCAGTCATGAAAGACAGGGCAAAACCTATCTGCTTGTCATTGTTGTTGTACAAATCCTGATTGATTAGGAGATAAGTTCTAATGGAGTTGAGCCAGAACTCAGCAGTGGTAGGGGAGCTGTTGTAGGCCTTTAGGGTATTTAAACAGAGTTCAGTGTGTTTTGAGGACATGGTAGGTGGTGGCAGGGGTACTGGGATTACTGGAGTATGTTGTGGGGATGGGATTCTGTGATGGGGTACCTATAGCTGTAAAGAAAACTGCTATGCAAGGGAAGAGATGTCAGTGGATTTGGGAACAATGGGAAACAAGGGAAGGTCTAGGGTGTCGAGGAGTTCAGGGTCTTCCTGAGGAGTGGAGGCTTGCTCAAGTTCAGAGTTGGAGGGTTCTGGGAGAGGTGTGCACCAATGGCAACGACTGTGACAAGTGAAGGGGTTATGGGGATCAATGGTGATGGTGGGGTTGGCGCTGCTAGAGAGCAGGCCAGGAAGGAAGCTAGTCTTTTGTTATGCTTGGTGTGGATAGTGATGAGCATAGACTCGAGAGTTTCAATGGTGGGTCAGTGGATTGATGGTTCAGTGGGTTCGCATATCAATGACAAAGTCAGTTGAATGGGTTCAGTGTGTCAGGGCCGCTTGGGAGAGGGCAAAGCTACTCCTCAAGGGTTTGGTGTACCGCAGGTGCTAGGGAACCATGTGGGGTCAAGGTAAAAGACAATGAAGCAAGGAGCAAGATCAAGCGAGGTTCAATGAGAATGAAGCTAAGATTCAAGTAAGACTAGCTTGGAGTACATGGTATGGAAAGCAAGGTCTTATATACTTGAGGATATCATGCACAGACCAAGCTGTGCATAAAAGAAAAAGGGAATCATACAATGAAAGAAAATTGAGAAAGGAAATTGGAGTCCAAGCTTGACCAGGCATATCATACATGAGATGACAAGGTGAGACAAAAATGAAAAAGAAGTCTAAATTGGATCAGACAAGGTGTAAGTGAGTATGACAAATGTTCCATAGAGTTGGATGTTATGCAGACGTATAGTCCTAGCTGTCAAGTGTACTTCAATAGTAGTACAAGACTAATAGAGATCCCAGTCTCACTTGTCCCTTTGCAAAGGGGCTCATGGATGGCTAGCAACTACACATAGATTGCATAGAACTAGCTAGGGAAAAGTACTGTACATGGACTCATATAAATACTTGAGCATTACTGTACCAACTTGATGTAGTAGTTCCATCTATAGTAGTTGGAGTTACTTGATATGGAAATGGGGAATACATGGTGTGATGATAGATATGCCATAGGAGTGGTAATGTCTGAATAAGGAAGTGTAATCATAGAAGTACAAATAGGGAAGGTGGGCTCACAGGATAGACAACAGATCGAGGTATAGTGGCAAGGCTTCCTCATTAAGTGGGATTTCTGCATCTAAAGGATCCCATGGTGGAAGAGAATCATCCAAGCAGTCACAAGGGAATACCACTGAGGAAGAAGAGTTTGCAAACATGCTTGCAGACTGGATGAGGCCATATCGTGCCATAACATCACCCCCGGTGGAACTCTGAGACACCAACTCAAAAATCCTCAGCAGAGAGGGTTGGTGAGGTAGGTAGTTCCTGTGGGGAGTCTCGTGAAGGGGAGGACCCCCTGTTGTACGGAGAGGGTCAGTTACAAGATGCTGCTACATGTCCTGATCCTCCGCAGGTGGTGTAGAGACAGAGAGGGCAGACATATTGTGGATGTCCTAGAGCAGTAGTGTGGCAGAATGGGCAGGAGTAGTAGACACAGTCAACCCTGTAGTTGTTGAGTGATCCACATCTGTGGCATGCTGCTCATCTCCTGTGCATTGGGGTGTTCATCGGCAAATCATCCTTGCTGGTCTAACCTCCCTCATTGTTGCTGGAAGTGTGTCCCAATTGGAGCCTAAGAGTTCTGGTGCAGGTGGATCGGCTTCTGCATGGTCTGATAGGTACCTGTGCTGTGGAAATGGGGTTGGGCGACAGAGTGGACAGGACAAGGGTGGTGAAGTTGATTGCCGGTGGTGGAATGGGTACAGCTTGCAGTGATACCAAGTGTGGTAGGACAGGAACTGGGGAGCTGAGTCTGGAGTGTTTGGTCTGGTCTATCACACAGGGGTCCTCATTTTGCCAGTAATATTCTCAGTACTTGTCATTGGAGAGGAGGGCCAAATGAATTTGGAGAATGGGGAGATAGACATCTTCTAGTAGACGATAGATCAACAGTATCAGGCCTGCTGCCTCAAATAGTTTGAAAAGGGTGGTATGGGCTCTGCCTAAATGGTGGAGGCTATTGGCAGTGGTTATGTGATGAGGGAGTCCCAGTTCCTCTATAGTGTGGGAAGATGCTAATAGATCCACTGTGAGCCTCCTGGAATGAATATAAAAGGAGTAGAGTCTAAGTAAAAGAGGAAGGGAAACATCATTTTCTCATTGAATTACTTGTTCTAGAGTGAAGACAGCATCCGGAGAGTCCAAAAGATCAAAGATGAATCCCATCATGTGGGAGTCAGAGAGGCAATCTAACTGAAGTAATGGGCAGTCCTCCAGAGTAAGAGGAATGGAAGGTTCTGCCATCCTAGATTTGGGGTTTGGCAGTAGGGGAGAAGGAAGGTACAAAAGTACTTGGAGAAAACGCTAATTCAGAAGGGCAAAGTTGGAAAGGGATAGAACTAAGAGTCCCCTGTCTAGAGGAGGGGAATGAATCTGGGTTTCTTTGAAAAGCAAACAATTCTGAATAAATGTGGGCTACATCTTCAGACTCACCACCCTGGATTGGCATTGCCAGTCTAGCCCCCATTGGTGGTGTCCTCTCCAGGAAATGTCACTGAGAAACCCCAAGTCCACATGGCTCAGGGTAACTCCAATGGCTGGGTAGGATCGGGGAGGTTGTGATCAGTGGGAGGTTTTGGAAGTAAAGGCTAAACTCCCAAACAGGAGCGCAGACCAAGGGACAGCCAAGGGATGAGATAGAGAGTGTGAGACTCACTTCTATACTCAGATGGTGGTGGAAGAGACTTGCTATCAGAGTGGGAGCAGGTCTTGAATCAAGGGTAATGGTGGTGGTGATGAACTCTTGTGGATACAAGGTGAAGAGCCACTCAGGTGTTGGGACTCCTTGAACTGCTATCAAATTAGGGCCTAAGGGCCTGGTATAAATACAGTCTGGTACTAAGGTTAAAGCTCAGACTGAAATGTGAAACTCTATGTGAAACATAGGTGAAGTGTGTTTTGATGTATCTGAAACACGTATCAAAGAAGTCTCATAAAGATCAAACTGACATATGTGAAACACTGATGAAAAAGAAGTGTTTCACCTGTTGATGTAATAAAGGAGGACTATGCTTCTGTTTCTGATGGAAACACATAGCCTTATGTTGTAACATGAGAAGCGTAACTGTAATAGATCATGTATCATGGAGATTATCATCAAATGATGAGCTAAATGATAAGATGAAGATGATAAGATGATCTCCGAGATAAGATAAGAAGATAAGATATGATAAGATATCTTTAACAGGAGGAGCTGGTTGTGGCGGGGTGGAGATGGTGATAGCATACCATACATCATTCCAAAGACTGATGATGTGCCAGTGGGAGTCCCAGATGCAAAGGCCAACAAGGAAGAGGGGAATGAAAATGAAAGTGAAATAAAGAGAAAGAAGGACAAAAGCAGGGGTTGGGAGAATGGAAAATGAGGACATGGTACCTATTTGTATCATAAGGGTTTCTTTTTCTTCAGCTGGGGTGTCTTCATTGACCAGTTGAGGGGAAATCCTTGGGACGAGCAGCCTTATATGCATTTAGTATTTGACATGCCCTGATTAGGTTCCACTCTGGCTCCCAGGTATTTTCTGCTGTGGAGTACCCTTTTCAGGAGACCAGATACTGCCTTCGGCCAGCGGTGCCTCGATGGTTTAGGATTCGTTGGACCTTGTACTGGTTTTCTCCTGCAATCATGTCAGGTGGCAGATTGATGAAATTGGGACTGTGTTCTGCAGTCTCCCAATAGGGGGATAAGAGAGATGTGTGAAACACAGGATGTATCTTCCATGTGGGAGGTAGTCATAATTGGTAGATCACAGGGGAGATTACCTGTTCAATTTCAAATGGACCTTCCTGTCGAGACACCAGTTTGCGAGAGGCATACCACATTGGGAGATTTTAATTATCCAGCCAAACTTTGTCACCCATTTTCCAGGGTCTGAACCTTGTCTGGACTCATTCCATCATTTGTTGTCTGGCAACATGATGTGCCTGTTGTGCTTCCTCCCGAGCTCAATTTAGTAGTGTTAGGCGTTCTTCCAAAGTGGGGAGGAAAGTTTTTCCAAGAGGAGGGTAGGCACAGGGTTCATAGCCCATCATGAGAGAGAATGGGGTTTGTTTGGTGATGGAATGGGCAGCAGCATTATGAGAGAATTCAGCCATTGGGAGGAGTTCTGACCAGATGTGTGGGTTGCCTTGGCAGAAGATGCATAAATAGGTTTCCAATTCCTGATTTACTCATTTGGTTTCTCTGTCAGTTTGCAGGTGATAGACAGTGGACAGGACGACATCATATTCCAGGAGCCAGGCAAGTTCTCTGGCAAAGGCAGATGCAAATTGGGGACCCCTGTCAGAAATGCATTTGTTGTGTAAACCAAATCGGAGAAATACTTTTTGGAAAAAGAGGGAGGCGATGCCCTTGGCGTTGATGTTTTTGGTACAAGGGGTGAAAATTACCCTCTTTGTAAGGCCGTGGTTGACCATGACCACAACAGAATCAAAACCAGCAGACAGGGGGAGATTGGTGATCAGATTGACAGAAATGACCTGAAAAGGGCAAGTGGCGGTGCTGGTAATAGGATTAGCCAGCAGGACCATGGGGTGCGTGAGAACCTTGGAAGCCTGGCAAGTGGTGCAGCCAGCGATGTACTTTCACATGAAGCTGGAAAGTCCCAGCCACCAATAGTCATGCTGTAACAGGTGTAACAGTTGGAAAAACCCGAAGTGTCTGCTGGCGCCAGAAGTATGGACGGAGTGGACCAGGGACTGTCGTGCAGACTTGGGGACATAGAGATGTCCTTTGAAATGGAGCAACCCATTGTTAAAATGCCAATCTGTGCAAGAGACATGAGGAAGGATGGATCAGTCAGCCTCCAGGGCTGCAAGTGTGTCAATGACAAAGGGATCAGAGGAAGTGGATTGTTCAATCTTCTTGCAAAGAGCGAGGTCCAGAGCATGGACAAAATGTTCCACCAGCAGTAGGGTGACATTAGCATTATCCAAGTCAGTGGGTTCACCGGAGGAGCAGGAAAGTGCATCGGCAGGTGCCATTCCGGATCCCAGGACATGTTTGAAGGCTAGGTCAAAATCCTATAGGAATAACATCCAGCGTGCTTGTCATTGGGACAGTTTCTGTGGCTGGTGGAAGTAGGTGAGGTTCTTATGGTCAGTGAGGATGGTCACCTGGTGTTGTGTTCCTGTAAGATAATTCCACCATTCTTCTAGCGCATGTATGACAGCAAGCAATTCACAATTGTAGATGTTGTAGTTCCATTCTTCAGGGGAAAAGGTTTTTGAGAAGTACACTGTTGGATGAAGATCTCTGTTGGCATCCTTCTGCATGAGAACTGCTCCACAGGTGATCAGGGAGGCATTGGTCATTACAAAGAATAGGTGTTCCACTCTGGGGAGCTGGAGAACTGGATGAGTGCAGAATGCTTTTTGCAGCATGAGGAAAGCCTTTTGGCAAGGGTCGGTCCAAGCCCAAACTCCTCCTTTCTTCGTGAGGTCATGTAGGGGTCTACAGATCTCAGAGAAGTTAGGAATAAACTTCCAGTAGAAATTGCAGAACCCAAGAAAGGAGCAAACAGCTTTCACAGATTGCAGGGGTGATCATTCACTAATGGCTTTCAGTTTAACCGGGTTGAGGGTAATCTGTCCCAGACGAATAATCATTCCCAAGTACTCGACTTCATTTACATTGAAGAAGCATTTGGAGAGTTTGAGGAATAATTTGTGCTCTTGCATCCATTGTAGCACTTGTCGCATTTGTTGATGATGTATTGACAGATCGTCGTTGGTGTGGATAATGAGATTGTCCATGTAAATCAACAGCCAGCCCTCCACAACCATATCACGGAAGATATCATCCATCAAAGCTTGGAATGTGGGAGGAGAGTTGCACAGACCAAAGAACATTATAGTGGGTTCGAAGAGACTGAATGGAGTGATAAAGGCCACTTTCCATTTGTCTCCCTCTTTGATCCTGACATTGTTATATCCCCACCATACATCAAATTTGGTGAAAATAGTGGAACTCTTCAGTTGGTCTATTAACTCTGAAATCAAAGGAAGTGGGTAGGCATTCTTCATGGTGTGTTGGTTGAGATAGCAGTAGTCCTGGCAAGGGCGTAGTCCTCTGTCCTTTTTTGACATGAAGAAAAAAGGAGAAGCCTGCGGAGATTTGGAGGGTCTAATTTTCCTGGATGTTAGGTGTTCATCCATGAATTCTTTACAGGCCACCAGCTCCTTTGGGTTTAATGGATAGGCCTTCGCCACTTTGAGTAGGAAATTGCGCATAAGGTCTATAGCATGATCATAGGGGCATTTTGGGGGTAGCTCCCCTCTTGTCAGCTTGCCAAATACATCGGAATAGTGCTGGAATTCCTTTGGTAATTCTACACCAATCATTTTTGATTTCTGTGCTAACTTGGTGGACAGCATGGTTCTGGTGATGGAAAGGTGGTCGAGTTCCAGATATCGCATAAGGTATTGCTGCTCTATTGGGTCATCTAGAAGTTTGGTGTTAGAAGAGATAGATACTTTCCCAGCCTCCCAGTCAATATGTGGATTGACTTCTTGTAGCCAGGTGATCCCAAGAATCACTTGCTCCTTTCCACAATTGAGGACCAAAAAGGTCTGAGATTCCTCTTGTTCGGCAATTCATAGTATCAGGGTGACTGAGTGTCAGATGAGGCCACCCTGGTTGCTGGACCCATCTACGTTGTTTGCGATATACGATCAGGGGAGCTGATCTAATTTCCACCCATTTGCCTTGACTATGTGTTTATGGACAAAACACCCAGTGGCCCCACTGTTGATCAAGATGGTGACATCTATGGATTTTTGCAACCCGCTTTTGCATAGCTGAACCAGAAGTTTGATTGCTCTAGAATCAGTTCCTAATATAAAAACGGGTGCCAGGTCTATCAGAGGTGCAGCCATTGCTTCTACCCTCCACACTAAAAATCCTGTTCTAAAGTGACAGCATGGACCTCCTGTTCTTCCTCGGGGGAGGTGCAGACTTTGAGGATGTGGAGAAGCTTGTTTCTGGAGAGGTCACTATTCTGAATGAATTTCCCTAGAGTGTTGGTGTCTACTGCTGCAACGGTGGTTGGAGGTCATGGGCTCTGGTGGTTTCCGGTAGATCAGAATCCTCCTCCTTTCCTGTGGTTGTTTGAGTAGCATCCTACTCAGTGACACACAAAGCATTTGTTGTTCTTCATGTGTTCCACCCTTTCTGTAGGGGAGAGTTGGACCGAGTCTATGTCCATAGCATTGGGATCATGGGTTGGGGGATTTCATGATATGGAAGAAAGCAGGAGATAATGAGACTATTCTCATATTCTCTTGAGTCTTCTGAAATTTTCATCAAAGACATGGGCTCTCTTAATCCAATCCTTCCAGGTTTCTGGTTGGGGATTAAGTGTGGCCATTGTGTTGGCCAACTTTCCATCCACTCCTCTTCTCAGGACATCAATGAGAATATCATCATGCCCAGTATCTAGTCCACTCCTGTAAGCCTGCAGCTTGAATGCAGAGGCATAGGAGTCAAAGTTCCCCCTTTTGAGTCGCTGGGGAACATTCTTTTCCTTGTTATCTGGGAACTCACTTTGTTTTAGATCATAGATAATGTTGTGAGCATATTCCTTCAGTCTGGATGGAATGAAGGCTGTGAGGAAGGCTGCGAGGAATTCATCGCAGGTGGAGTCAGGAGCACAGTTGTACCAACTCTCAGCAAAAGTGGCACCTATCCCTTTCATGAGCTTGTTTAAACAGGTTAGGATCATGGCTGGTTCATCTTTCTTGTAAATGTAGTCATTGATTGCAAAGTAGGCATTCATCGACATGATCCATCATTCAGCATCCTCAGATTGACTGTTGAAATTCCCTGGGAGGGCTGCATGAAGTTCCCCCTTCTTTTCTTCCTTGCTTGTCTGCAGGGCATCAGTCATTTCTTCATCACTATCTGTCTTTTCAGAGACTGCTGGTTCCACTCGAATAAGCAGGGAGGGTAACAGTGATGGAGTGGTTGGTTCTGTGGTGGTTACAACGGGTCTGGCTGGTTGGACCAGGGCCAAAAGTGAGAAGGAAGGTCACCTCCTTCTTACTGGATTCACTGCAGGGGAGGGTCTTCCTGCTATTCGTCATGAGATTGGCAAGGCACTTTGGTACGGATTCTTGTAGGGTAACAGTCGGTTCAGCTGAGATGGTGTCCCTTCGTCCTCAGTGTAGAACACTTCTTCATGTTCTTCATCTGATCCTCTGGGCATGTGGTATGACATGGTGTCAGCAGATAGGACCCTTCTGCTTAAAAGCAGGGGTCTTGGGACGAGCTAGTTCTTTTGTTACATGGACATATAGTCCTAGCTGTTGAGCATACTTCAATAGTAGTATGAGACTAATAGAGATCCTGGTCTCACTCGTCCCTTCACAAAGGGGCTCATGGATGGCTAGTGACTACACATAGATTGCATAGAACTAGCTAGGGAAAAGTACTGTACATGGACTTATATAAATACTTGAGCATTATTGTACCAACTTGATGTAGTAGTTCCATCTATAGTAGTTGGAGTTACTTGATATGGGAATGGGGAACATGCAGTGTGATGAAAGATATGCCATAGGAGTGGTAACATCTGAATAAGGAAGTATAACCATAGAAGTACAAATAGGGAAGGCAGGCTCACAGGATAGACAACAGATCGAGGTATAGCAGCAAGGTTTCCTCATTAAGCAGGATTTCCACATCTAAAAGATCCCATGGTGGAAGAGAATCATCCAAGTAGTCACAAGGGAATACCACCAAGGAAGAAGAGTTTGTGAATATGCTTGCTGACTGGATGAGGCTGTATTGTGCCGTAACATCGGATGTACATGTACAAAGAAAGAGTAAGCATCTGGTTGGGCGGACATGGACAGCATCTATCATAGAAGCAAGGAAAAAGTAGTAGTGTCCTCAAGCACAGTAGGCGAAACATTCCAGTCAGGGAGGTACCAATGTTGTGGGAATGGGGTTGGGCAGCAGAGTAGACAGGATAAGTGTGGCAAAGTTGATTGCTGGCATTGGAATGGGTATAGGTTCTAGTGATACTGTGTGTGGTAGGACAGGAATAGGGGTGCCATGGTTGGGGTGTCCAGTCTGGTCCATCTCACTCAGTTGGTTGTCATGGAACCTGCAGTATTCACAGTATTCATCATCAGAAAGAAGAGTGAGGCAGATTCTGAGAACTGGGAGGTACAAGTGCTCCAGAAGTCAGTATAAAAGACATAGCAGTCCTATGGCCTCAAAGAGTTTGAAGAGGGTGGTGCAAGCCCTTCCAAGGTGTGTAACACTATAGCTGGTAGAAATGCAGTGGGGTAATCCCAGTTCCTCAATGGTTCAGGAGGAGGCAAGTAAGTCAACTGTTAGACGGCAAGCATGGATATAGAAGGAATATAAACAAAGAATCAGGGGGAGAAATATATCAGCTTCTAATTGGAATAGCCTTTCCAATTCAAGGACCACCCCAGGGGAATCTATGTTATGATACAATATGGGCTTACCCAGTCAACGGCTACATTCACCAGTTCGCCTGTCACAACAGTGTTCCTATCACCTTACATAGACGATTCGTTCCTATCACTAAACCCATTAGATGCAGTGATCCCCCTCAATGAGGAAACCTTGCTGCTATACCTCGATCTGTTGTCTATCCTGTGAGCCTGCCTTCCCTATTTGTACTTCTATGGTTATACTTCCTTATTCAGATGTTACCACTCCTAT